>OZ020193.1:35938146-36097375 GCA_963971165.1 Philopedon plagiatum | reverse complement strand
TTACTAAATAAGATAAAGATCTTTCCACCTGCATTCCCGAAGGCCCTCAAAAAACGTCCAATTTATTTGGTTCGTTGCTCAAATTACACAAAGAGAGAATTTACGGTGCAGCATAAACTAAAAAAAAGATCTTTCCACCTGCAACCGTTGAAGTTTCCCAAACTAAGAATTTATACGACACATTGCTCAATTTAACAAAGAGGGTTTTACCACCCAGGCTGTCGATTCTTTAAACACAAAAATCTATACCTACATTCAATTTTCTAAAACCGACGCCCCCTAATAAATGTAGGCCCTCCCTTTTACAAAAAAAGGAGTTTAGTTGGCCGGATAGTTTAAAATTTTACTTTAGTTACTGTTTTCTGTTAGCCAGATAACTTTGACTTTCGTTATTTAAAAATGTCTAAAAAATATTTCTTGCAAAAAGCTATCAGCCTTGGTAGTTCGAGTGATAAAAGTTTGAATGCTGTGACGTACACTGACCCGAGGCGTAACTCTTCTACAACGGGTACTTCTGTGCGGACCAGCGATTACGAATCACTACATCCGTCAGCACATAATGGAGATTTACCGCGTGAAGGGACCATCGGGATACGCATAAAAACCAGGCCTATGCGTTTATCAAAAATAAGACCTGCGTGTAACAGTGCGAAAGTCCCTGCGGAAAATGAGGATGATATCAGCGTAGGAGAAATTTTAACCGAATCAATCGTACGGCGAGACATGGTTTCACCAATAAGATTATCCCAGTCGGAGACCGAAATTGCCCTCAATGTAACAGACATTTTCAACGAATCGATTGTACGTGCTATGGTTTCGCCCTTACCAACAAGCCAGTCAGAGCCTGACATAGTTATGCCTGAACAGCTACATCGGCCTTCCCGTAGGGACTCCGAAGGTTCAACGGATAATCTCGTGACAGATGTTGTCAGAGAAACAACTGGCTTCCCCTCAATGGTTTCGCTGCTGGCAGTGACTCAGACTGAGTCTGACATAAATGAGATACCTGCAGTATCTGAATCAATCCATATAGATTTGGAGCAACACGGAGCGTACTCGAGCGTCGATACACCCCCAAAACTTTCCCGTACGGACAGTGAAATACAGGACATTTCTTGTCAATCCGTGGATACTGACAAAGTACCAGACATTTCCCGTGATACAGATATAGCACGAGACATTGTTTCGGAGACGTCAACTTCGTTGACAGTGTCTAAAATAGTTACCCCTGTACAGATACCGTGGGCTTCGCGTAGGGACTCCGCTGGCTCGACGGCTAATGTAATGCCGAACATTATCAGTGAAA
Organism: Philopedon plagiatum; assembly: GCA_963971165.1. Taxonomy (NCBI): domain Eukaryota; kingdom Metazoa; phylum Arthropoda; class Insecta; order Coleoptera; family Curculionidae; genus Philopedon; species Philopedon plagiatum. The sequence goes on along the minus strand of OZ020193.1, from coordinate 36,096,069 downwards.
CAACGGACAAGGACGACGGGCGAATCAATATCATAAGTGATGTGGTGGTAAAGAAAGCGAGGCGGCAACCCACTACTACGAAGTTAGAAAAGCTGTTGAAATTGCCAAAGTCAACCTGCAGCAATAATGTGTCTAAAATAGTTACCCCTGTACAGATACCGTGGGCTTCGCGTACTGACTCCGGTGGTTCGACGACAAATGTAGTGCAGGACATTATCAGTGAAGCAAAGGACTTCCCCATAATGTGTTCCCAGTTAATTGCGACCCGGTCGAATACTGAAATAAATGCGTTACCTACAGTATCTGAGTCAGCGCGTATAGAATCGGTTCACCAGGAATTGAAATCGGTTGTCGACGTAGCTCAAAAGCCTCCGAACCCTAATAGTGAAATATCAAGGTATTTTAGTTCGTTCAGACCATCACAAAGTGAGGAACAGATAGAGGAACAATTATTATTACCAAATGTGATACTAATCACTAGCGCGCATTTCATTATTACCTCAAATAGTACAGCGTCAACTTCTACAACGCCGACTTATGCGGAAACTTCCAGACAGGAACCAGAAATACTGAAAAAGTGTGGCAATCACAAGTAGTTTATTTTTACGTACATATACACCTGGGGTATTGTTTTACAAGACTAAGTTCAGCGACGAGTTTTGCTCATGTACTTTAAACAGAAATGTCAGAAAAAATAATCAGTTGCCAGAGTCATTACCGCAGATAAGAAACAGTCTGAGGAAAATCTTCACGAAAAAATATAACCACCTTCAAAAACTTATTAAAATGGATTCCAAGGCAATTTCATAAATATTATCAAGATCTTCCACATGGTAATAAAACTAAATCAGATGAGTAAAATCTAGGAAATAGTTTTTGAAGCCTGAACACACCTAACGGACCATTTTCGATAAGTTTTGTTATATTTTGTTAAAAAATAAAAGACTTAACCACGTTAGGCTTTTTTTAATACTGACGCTTTGTAACTTAGCCTAGATTAAGTCCAGTAAAATATATTTTTTTTCTGAAAGCAAACACTGTATATATAAGTTTATGTAGTGTTTCAAGGTTAAAGCTTAAATAATAATTTGCGATTTTCCTTAGAATCACAATCGAATGGCAATGAACCTTTAAGTGACAGAATTGATTTAAAAAAATATTTTTAAGGTCGATTTTCTCGATATGCTAGTTTCGTGACTTAACATAATCTGTTTTTGAGGTACAGAGATAGATTCGAAATTGAATGTCGTTCAAAAAGCATAGAAAAAGATTTTTCGGAATTTCATAAAATCCAAATTGATTAGAGTATTTAGACGAAAGTGAAAAAGATAATCGACACAGAAAAATCGAGAAACAGAATCTCGTTTTTAGTCTCAGATTTCAAAAGCTAAACGAATAACCTCGCAATGTCAAAATTAAGAAAAAATATTTACGCACAGCCAAAACAGTGTTGTCGGTAACAATACGGAAGGAACATCGAGCGCGGTCGTCAAATTACCCAAATTAAGGTCTCTGCCCACTACACTGTACCATACCATGACCGTAAGCGTACCGGCACATCCAAAACATATTCTTTGTATAGAGTAATACGAGACCACGCCCACCAGACTATTCCGACACCGACCAACACTGTAACGTAGCATAACCGGACCGACAACAAATTCACGGCGAGAATATTTTGCATGGCACGCGACGTTGGCGAACCGGTGTGCCCAGGCGCCCAACCGCGTATGCTCAGTGCTAGAGAGGAGCAATAAATCGCGAACTGCGAAATATTCACTGCGAATAAAAATTCGCAATAGCAATCTGCTAACTACTATAGAATAAACAGCGAATAGCGATTAGCAGTAGCAAGTCTGCATTTAACGAATCAACCGCGATGTTTTTATACGTCGCGACGATTCGCGTTGTGGCCGATCGCTACCAGACTGCAAACACGCAGATTAAAGTGAATCGGTGGTTGCAGCTCGCGGTGACTATGCGCAATATTTATCTTTGTCTTTACATCATTAAAAAGAGATAATAATAAGATCGATACGAAGTCATTTCGTTCGGTTAGTACGTGTTAAAAGAACTCTAGGAGTTTTAGCAAAGCACATAAGCATTAGATATTACTTATTGAACGAAATAAGACTGTAACTTGAGACCATAAAACAAATGATTTTTACAAAGTTTAACTTAAATTACACTTGTTTGGAATTTTATGATTTTTTTGTTACAGCCAGAGCAGTCAAAACTCTTAACAGAAGTCCATTGAAAAATTAAATATTCGTAGATCTGGCATTTGTGTTGACACATATTTATTAATGTTTACCTTCTGTTTTGATCCCTATTAATAATTAAAACGTGGACTGTATATTCATAAACTTTATTTAATTTGGAGACAATATTAACTTCGTGCTCGCTTCTTGCTTGAGCTTCAACCATCTCCCTGTTACAAGGTTGCCAAGTTTATACTAAAAAGTTATTATCAACTCATGGGGCATAACATACCGCCCACCTTGAAAATACGCAGTATTTTAAAAACAACAAAAAAAAACAATAAAAAACAAATAAGTCTTTATCTTCTTCACACAGCGGAGCAACGTCTAGTTCTCTTGTACCACCAATAACAAAGTCAAGTCTCAATAGGTAGCGCACATACACGGTTTACAGCGCGTTTCAGAACACCACCATGCACCTTAATGTCTACCACCCGGGTAACACCGTCCTTTCCTGGATACAACGCTATAACTCTTCCCAACTGCCAATTTAGAGTAGGTGCATTTTCGTTTTTAACCAACACCAATGTACCAATCTTCAATAATAGTTCGAAGTTTTGTTTCCATTTTACTCTTGTCTGGAGCTCAGCCAGATATTCCTTCTGCCATCTAGTCCAGTAATGTTGCACTATGAATTGTAAGTGCTGCCACTTAGATAGTCGATTTTCAGGAACGTGTTTTATATTAACTTCAGGTAGAGTGGCCATTGGCTTGCCAATTAAAAAATAACCCGGAGTCAGGGCGGCTACATCGTCAGGGTCTTGGGATAGGGGACAGAGTGGACGGGAGTTTAGAACACATTCAATTTGCGTCAATACAGTAGCGAATTCCTCAAAACTCAAACGATTTTCGCCTATAACGCGCTTGATATGGTGCTTAGCACTTTTAATTCCGGCCTCCCAAAGTCCTCCGAAGCTGGGTGAGCATGCGGGAATGAAATGCCATTTTATTCGTTCGGTTGCTAATTTATTTGCAATATATTCTGAACTACCTCTTAAAAACTCATATATCTTTGCCAATTCATTATTTGCACCGATAAAATTAAGCCCATTATCTGAAAAAACGTTGGCTGGTTTTCCCCGTCTACTAATAAATCTATTGAAAGCAGCTAGAAACGCTTCCGTGGTTAGTCCCGATACCAATTCGATATGTATAGCTTTTGTGCTCATACATATAAACAAGCAAATGTATGCTTTGATAATTTTTGCACCTCGTGTTTGTCTGTCCTTTAAAAGAAAGGGTCCCCCGAAATCAGTACCAACATTCAAAACAACTGAAAATGAATTAACTCTTATATCGGGAAGATCACCCATCAAATAATTTATATCTTTAGGAGCAGCTCGGAAACACTTAATACAATTTTTTATTATACCTTTACAAGCATTACGCCCCGATATAGGCCAGTACCTTTCTCTTATAGAATATAACAAATTTTGAACACCGCAATGTAAAAGTCGTTCATGTTCTTGTCTTAAAATTTGATTCGTTAACACATGATGAGCCGGTAAAATTATGGGGTGCCTTTTTTCAAAAGGTTGCTCGGCATTTTTTAACCTACCCCCTACACGTAGAAGTCCATCATGCAAAAATGGATTAAGTGCCAAAATTTTACTTGCTCTTGGAAGTTCTTTCTTGGCGCTCAAACACTCGTATTCTCGAGTAAACTGTTCGATCTGTACGGTTTTTATTAATAAACTTAAAGATTTATCAAGCTCCTCAGGCAACAATGACCCACGACTTCCTTTACTATCACTAAGCTTAATATTTGATAAGAAACGTAAGACATATGCCAAAACACGTGTTATTTTGTTTAATGAGGAAAATCTTTTTATTAAAGTATCTAACTCGCCATGTTACATTACAGAAATATAATAAATACTACGCTGCTCAGGAATCTCTGATATATCAATGTTTGGTGGAGCCAAATTCCAAATTTCATTTTTAACATAAAACCACTCTGGGCCTTGCCACCATAAATTTAATTCATTTAAAACCTTAACCGATTCACCCCTTGTTAGCAAATCTGCAGGATTTTCCTTTGATTTAACATGATACCAATCTCGCGCATTAGTAACTGATCTTATTTCGCTAACCCTGTTAGCTACAAAGGTTTTCCACCTACTGGCGTCACTTTTAATCCAAAACAGCGTGATTGTGGAGTCAGTCCAAAAATACCAATTATTAAAATTAATCTCTAATGAATCCTTAACCTTTTTTGCCAAATTTGCCAACAATAAGGCGCCACACAATTCAAGACGCGGTAATGTAATCTGCTTAACCGGAGCTACCCTAGATTTTGCGCATAGTAAACTAGAAATAAAGTTACCTGGTGCAATTGCGCAGCGTACATAAATACAAGCTTCATATGCCTTGATTGAAGCATCAGAAAACCCATGCAATTCGATGCTAATACACTTAGAAAAAACTACACATCTGGGAATATTAAGCTGATTAATATAGGCCAGATCATTATAAAAATCTACCCATTTTTCTACTAAAGGTGATGGAACCTCACTATCCCAATCTATTTTAAGCTTCCATAATTCTTGAATAATTAATTTTGCGATAATGATTTTCGGACCCAACAAACCCAGCGGATCGAAGATTTGACAGACGTGAGATAAGATTGTTCGTTTAGAAATTTTATTCAGAGCCCCATTTTTATCTGTCTTAATCTTGTATTTAATGTTATCATTATTCGAGTCCCAATAAACCCCTAAAGTTTTATTTTGACTATGCTCGCCAATATTTAAGACACTTGCTTCTAAATCTTTATTAACTGAGAAGTCTTTTAATAAATCTTGATTATTACACAAAAATTTTCTTAATTCAAACCCATATTCAGATAGCAATTTTACAATATCCCTCTGAATACTTAATAATTCAGTTGCCGAGTTTGCACCAGTTAAAAGGTCGTCCATATAAAAGTCCCTCTTAATAATTTTACAAACCTCTGGGAACCTTACTTCATTATCTGATGCCAATTTGAATAAACATTTAACCGCGATATATGGCGCAGACGCAGTGCCATAGGTTACCGTGTTTAATTCATATGTTTTTATATTTTCATCAGGTTGCGCTCTCCAAAATATTTTCTGATATTTTGTATCATCTTTATTAACAAGTATCTGCCGATACATTTTTGATATGTCACCGGTCATAACATATTCATAGATTCTAAATCGTGCTAAAATTGAGAATATGTCCTGCTGTAAAGTTGGCCCAACAAACTGTACTTCATTAAGTGATAACCCGGATGACGTCTTCGCAGACGCATCAAACACTACGCGACACTTTGTAGTGATACTATCACCTTTGAACACGGCATGATGCGGTAGATAATATCCGTCATGATTAACATCATTTGTTTCGGTCATGTGTCCTAACCTTTCATAATCATACATGAATTTAATATATTCCTTTTTTAAAACTTGATCCTTACTAAATTTTTTCTCAAGCATATTAAATCTTTTTAATGCTATTTCACGGGATTCTCCTAACTTATTTACATTATTTTTGAAAGGAATTTTAACTATTAACCTGCCTGATTCGTCCCTGTTCGTTGTTTTATTGAAATAATCCTCGCAATATTTTTCACTTTCAGAAAGTATTTGTTTGTCGTCAGTTATCTCTTCTAACTGCCAAAATTTTATTATTGTTTCATTGAGACTTTCATTATTTATATTTAAACAATTTACAGAACCATGCCTACAATTATTTATTCCATTTGTTACTAGATTACCAGCTATGACCCACCCTAACCGTGTATTTTGTAAGACCGGGCAATCTGGGCCAAGCCGCACCTGTTCTGTACTTAAAACTGACCAGAAAACTGACGACCCCAATAAACAATCTATTTTACCCCTAATATTGTAGTTAGGATCCGCCAACTGCAAATCAGCCGGAATATTAAGCATATTCTTATCAAATGATATAACCGGTAGCTGGTCCGTTATACAAGGTAATACTAAGCAATTAATATTATCCATAAAACTGCTAACACGCGACTGTACTAAAACATTTACCTGATTATTAACATTTGTCAGGGTTTGACCCACTCCCTTTATCGTATGATCGATTTTTAATTGCTTCAAACCGAGTTTTTCACAAACTTCCTGAGTAACAAAGTTACTTTGCGACCCACTGTCCAATAAAGCACGCACCATGACAGATTTTTCTCCATTTCTTAGCTCGATCCTTGCTGTCGAAAGTAAAATCTGTGTACTCGACGACCGATATGACGCTCCGGCAACAGCGCATTCGGAGACGTCTGTATCCATGGTTACGGATGGCAATGACGTCGTACCGCGATAGGTAGAACCTTCAGCCGCTGCCAGCTGACCGATCGATTCTGAAGACTTTTCGTTCTTTGCGCCATTGGTTGAAGTATCATTTTGAGTTTGATTATTATAATTTTCAGAATGTAACATTGAATTATGTGCCTTTCCGCACCTATAACATTTTGGTTTTTTACACTTCCACGACTGGTGGGAATCCCGCAAGCAATTTAAACACAATTTCAATCTTTTAGCTGCCGCTATTCGGTCGTTAACGTTTAATTTTGCAAAAGATTCACACTTAAATATCCCATGTTCATGACTTCTACAATAATAACACACAAAACTACTTCCTTCCCCTGACCCCGTGGCCGCAAAACTACTACTGTGTCGCCTATAATTTTTATTAAATGGTTTTTGTAAGGGTCTTTGAGACCTACCAGGACTTTCATTATTTGACGCTTCTAATTTCTCTAGAATTTCACACTTTTGTCGAAGAAAGTTATTTAAATCATCCATAGAAGGCAAGTCATTTTTATATTTAAAACTCTCCCACTCGCGACGTGTTATCGAATCAAACTTATTACTCATGATGTAAATTATTAATCTGTCCCACTTATCTGTTTCTTCGCCAAGCACATTTAAAGACCCCAGATGTTTGGTAATTGAGTCGTACAGGCTTCTCAACTCAATATGTGATTCTTTTTCAACACTGGGATGCTCGAATATAGCACGAATATGATTGTAAATAATTAATTTTTTATTTTCATATCTATCATTTAAAAATTGCCAGGCAACTCTATAGTTTGACTCAGAAACAGATATGGACTTTATTACTTCCAAAACTTCTTTATCGAGAGACGATCTCAGGTAATAGAATTTTTGAATGTCAGTCAGACCACTGTTACTATCTACAAGAGCGATAAATGAGTCCTTAAACTCCAACCAGCAGTCATATTGACCATTAAAGTTGGGTAACTTAATTGGGGGTAATTTTATTAATGATTGCATTAAATTTCGATTTTCTAAGTTCGAACCATTATGGGAACTAGCCACAGAACCTTGCGCTGAACCTGGGTTCTCCCTCCCTTTATTAAAATTTGAACAAATAACACCAATGTCGCTAGTTAATTTAAAATAAACATTCTCGAACAACGCTCTCTCAGCTTCGTCCGGTTCGTACTCGGTCCCATCCGTACATGACTCCATTTCTATTTGATATTGAAGCTCATTAAATTCCTCCCAAAGAGGTTCTATTTTTTCCAACCTTACTTGTAACTCATAAGCTACATGTTCATCAATTTCCCCTTTATTAATTTCCTGAAACTTATTATTAAAACGTGTCAATTTTCCCTTTAAAACGGTTCTTTTTGACTTTCATTTCGCTAACTCCGCCATTATATTGACGCAAATCAAACACTACTAAATTTTATTTGGAAATTCAAGGAATAATAAAAGGAACGGACTTACATTAATTTTACGAAGGTTATGAGCGGAACCCTTGGTGGAACACGACTGCCTTGGCTGCCTTCCTGCTCTCTCTCTTTAACTTATTGAATTATAATCCTTCTCTTTCTGGCCACGACTCCTCGTCCAACTCCAATTTATTAAAATGGCGACGTTAAATTCTTTGAACTTATCTTCTTGATTTTTCTTACTATTCCATCAAAAAACTTCCTAAATTTCACTGTACACGATCCGGTCGATTGGACCAATGTTTTGATCCCTATTAATAATTAAAACGTGGACTGTATATTCATAAACTTTATTTAATTTGGAGACAATATTAACTTCGTGCTCGCTTCTTGCTTGAGCTTCAACCATCTCCCTGTTACAAGGTTGCCAAGTTTATACTAAAAAGTTATTATCAACTCATGGGGCATAACACCTTCCTTGAGAGTTTGATTGGGTTATATATATATATATATATATATATATATATATATATATATATATATATATATATATATATATATATATATATATGAAGAAATATTGATCCGGGAGTACATCCGTTCGTTTGTTAAATTCCAATTGGAATCTGGCAGATGTTTCGCCAAGGTCGCACTTGGCATTATCAATGCTTACTCGTTGCTGTCAAGTCGTAAACTGATGAATCTTTGTCGTGACTCTCGATATTTATATATATATATATATATATATATATATATATATATATATATATATATATATATATATGTATATATATATATATATATATATATATATGTATATATAAACTAGGTAATATTGGGGAATGCAGCAAAATTAAAGAGTACTCTTTAAAGGTTTTCCAAGCTTTCGGAAATGTTTATTTCCATCTTCAGGGAGACTACAAAAATTATGATTATGTCAGGTAACAAAAGGTTGGTAATTTTAAGAGCTCACTTACATCTTTGGTGAGAATGTAATTCGTGATGTACATAATCATGAGCTTGGTTATGAGATAAATAAAACTAACATCGTCAAAAACTTATTGATTAAAAAACTATGTGGTAACTTAAGTAGATTGTTAAAATGGTATCACTTTCCACTTTAAAATTATTCAAAGCAATTTACTGCAATGACAAGACAAGTACATCTGAAGGATGTCACCTGTCACTGTATTAAAAGTTAGGTTCAACGCCTTTGGCGTGTGTCAGAAAGTAAGAAGTGGTTAAGTTACTACAACGTGAATTTAATTTATTTCAACACTACACTTCGTTGGTACTAATTTAAATTTGTAATTGTCATGATGAAATTATGATTATTTATTTAATAAGAACAATGAGAGGAATTTAATTATGTTATGTTATTAGGAGTAATATTATTATGACTAGATTCTTTGTCTAGATGAAGTAAATATGCATATATTTCACTTAAGTGATTAATGTCAGATTTTTTATTAATACAGTTATCATCTTGGGAGATAAATGCCATCTCTTTGAATAACCTTTTAGAGTAATGAGGTTCTTTAGTTAATATTTTTATGGAATCATAATTCATATGCTGTTGGTTCCTATGAACATGATCTGCCAAGGCACATCTTTCTGGATGTAATCTAACGAACAAATACCTAATGACATATTGCAGTTTTTATCATTGGGACCTAAGTTCTGTCTCGAACCACATGTTGGTAGAGATATTTCAATAATTAACATTCTAGCTGATGTTGATTACATTATTTCACAAATTAACAATCCTTCAGACAAAAATATCTTGACAGCTCAAGTAACCAACATCATCACTAATCATATTCATAAAAATTCTCACAATGGTTCCATACTATATAACTTATATATCAAATCTAGGAAATTTCTCAAAGAAAATCCTAATATCATTTTGACTAACTCTGACAAGGTCTCTGTTAGTGTCATCATGTACAAGGATCATTACCTTCAACTTTCTAATGAATTAATCAACAATAATACCTCTTATGTTGAACTACCTAGAGATCCTACAATGTCCGTACAGAGGTCTTGTAATGAACTGGTCAAACAACTAAAAAAGACTAACCAAATAGATGAACCGACAAAAAAACATCTAACTAACTACAAAAGTGTGGCTCCTAAGTTCTATGCTCTGCCAAAGATTCATAAACCTACTCTATCTGTAAGACCCATTGTGGCCTCCATTGGAGCTCCCACAGAAATGGTAGCTTCCTTTATTACTAATATCTTAACTAAAGCATACGACTATAATAATCAATATCACATCAAAGACTCGTTTGAAGTTTCTCAACTTTTCAATAATTCAATTTTACCGAATAATTATGTAATCGCAAGCTTGGATGTAGTGTCACTTTTCAGCAATGTATATCTGGACACCTGTCTTAGATCAATAGACAAGAACTGGGACAGGATCAGTGTACATACAAACATTTCCAAAGACTCATTCCTGGAAATCATAACTTTGCTTTTCAATAACACATATTTTGCTTTTAACAATAAATTTTATAAACAAACCTTTGGCACACCCATGGGTGCATCTATTTCTCCAATCTTGGCTAATTATGTCATGGATGACCTATTGGACACAGTCCTCTCTTTTAAACCTCATTTCATCAAAAAATATGTAGATGACATAATCCTGGCCCTTCCTGAAGATGGTGTCACAGAGATAATAGATACTATCAACAGTTATGACCCATACATCCAATTTACCATCGAAACAGAAGATAATAACAATTCTGTACCGTTTCTGGATACGAGATTTATTCGTAATCCAGAAAACACAATTAAAATCGATTGGTATCGTAAACCATGCAGTTCAGGCAGATTCATTAACTATCTGTCCTATCACAAACACTCCATGAAAACGAACTTGGTCAAACAAATGAAAAATAGAATTCTAAAAATATCAGACACATCTTTCCATAACAAAAACCTTAAAATCTTATACCAACTCTTCATAGACAATTCATACCCCCCCCCCCCCCCCCCCACTCTCTTCAGGAAAATTTTGTTCAGTACGTCTACAACTATCACCAACAATCAATTGATGCAACCACAAGATAATAACAACATTATCCCACAACCTGTTGGAACTGATAACATTCCAGTTGCACCACAGGAAAATGCATCAATCCCTCCTATTATTTTTACCGCTTTACCATACATTAAAGACATAACACCCAAGCTTGTCAACATTTTTACTAAATCATACAATAACATAAAACTTGCTGTAAAATCAGTCCTTACAATCAAGTCAGTACATTCTAATCTCATCTCTCACCATGTTGTATACAGCATCCCTTGTATCTCTTGTAATAAAACATACATTTGCCAAACTACCAGGCAACTGAAAGATAGAATTACTTCACACAAAAGTGATAGTAGATTACATCCAGAAAGATGTGCCTTGGCAGATCATGTTCATAGGAACCAACACCATATGAATTATGATTCCACAAAAATATTAACTAAAGAACCTCATTACTCTAAAAGGTTATTCAAAGAGATGGCATTTATCTCCCAAGATGATAACTGTATTAATAAAAAATCTGACATTAATCACTTAAGTGAAATATATGCATATTTACTTCATCTAGACAAAGAATCTAGTCATAATAATATTACTCCTAATAACATAACATAATTAAATTCCTCTCATTGTTCTTATTAAATAAATAATCATAATTTCATCATGACAATTACAAATTTAAATTAGTACCAACGAAGTGTAGTGTTGAAATAAATTAAATTCACGTTGCAGTAACTTAACAACTTCTTACTTTCTGACACACGCCAAAGGCGTTGAACCTAACTTTTAATACAGTGACAGGTGACATCCTTCAGATGTACTTGTCTTGTCATTGCAGTAAATTGCTTTGAATAATTTTAAATATTTTCAGCGATGATCATCTGTTTTAATTAATGATGTTTTATGTAATTTTAAAGTGTAAAGTGATACCATTTTAACAATCTACTTAAGTTACCACATAGTTTTTTAATTAATAAGTTTTTGACGATGTTAGTTCTATTTATCTCATACCCAAGCTCATGATTATGTACATCACGAATTACATTCTCACCAAAGATGTAAGTGAACTCTTAAAGTTACCAACTTTTTGTTACCTGACATAATCATAATTTTTGTAGTCTCCCTGAAGATGGAAATAAACATTTCCGAAAGCTTGGAAAACCTTTAAAGAGTACTCTTTAATTTTGCTGCATTCCCCAATATTACCTAGTTGATCTCCTGACTAGTCGGCAACGACTACCTCTCTCATATTATATATATATATATATATATATATATATATATATATATATATATATATATATATATATATATATATATATATAAGAAAAAGGGGGTTTACCGTCCGAAATAATATTAGTAAACGAAAAGTGTAGCTAATCGGACAAAACCAGTAAGTCCAGGGGAGTCCAAGATCTAATGGAAAACCCCACCCTTGTTCGGGAGCATCAAATTGACTTAACCCTTTGGCAGCTTCCCACATAGCAACTTCGCATATTATGTAGTTCGCTTTGGATAAAGACGGTACATAATACACGTGACCGCCATCTATAGGAAGCCACTGTAATGCAAGAATAGATCTTACTTGAATAAAGCTGACGGAAAAGGTCTGACGATGTTTGTTTGTTCTGGATGCAGAGCTTGTGTTCTTCTAATCTCGCTGATATTCGCCTGTGGGTCTGTCCTACGTATGTTTTGCTGCATGTCTCACATGAGATGCTGTAGACACTAGACACCCAAACAAACGAACATCGTCAGCCCTTTTTCGCCACCAGCTTGAAACAGGACACAAAATCAACTTCGACAGCTGCAAACAAATAGCCAACATAGACCATTACAAAACCAGGTTTATCAGCAACGCAATCGAAAAATGCGGCAACTTAAACAAGCGGGACGATGCCTTGAATCTTCCAGCAACATGGAATCCATCATTAAGCCAACAGAACCGGCTAACAAGCACGATGGTCGAGAACCAAGTAAACGCAAACACAGTTCCCAAGAAGACCACTCAGGGGGCGGAGCCAACGCCGGCCAATAGATACGACCTAAGATCAAACCGATCCACTATAAAACCACGCATTCCGGCTGCCACCCTCAGTTTACTTTCTACGACCAGCGACTAAGCACAAGAAGATGGCAACGAAATTTTGGCGAAACGTCTGCAAGTTTCAAATAGAAACCAACGGGTGTATTCTCGGATTAACCACAACACATATTTCTTCCATATATAAATATTGTCACCAAATCACTTTTCCATCAACCCTAACTGGTCGACTCCCCTCTTAATACGCGTCGATCGACGCACGTCGGCATATCGGGCCGGCAGCAAGGGGAAGGAGTCGACCTGGGAGGGGAGATCAGCAGAAGACGTCAGACATCTTGGTCTATGGAAAAAATTTGGAAGAACATAACGAGAACCTAAGAAAAATACTGTCAAAGCTAAAACCATCTAAGTGCCAGTTTGCGTATAAAGAACTAACAGTACTAGGCCACACCATTAGTGATCGAGGTATTCTTCCAGATTCTTCAAAACTTGAAGCAGTACACCATTTTGCAACTCCAAGAAATAAAAAATCACTTCAAAGTTTTCTAGGACTCGCCAACTATTATAGAAAATTTATTGAAAAATTTAGTGTCATTGCCAGGCCGTTATACGATTTACTGAAGAAAGATACACCATTTTGGTGGACATCAGCTCAAGAAGAAGCTTTCCAGATTTTAAAACGAAAATTAGAATCACCTCCAGTATCAACTCACTACCTTCCAAACGCAGAAAAAGAGCTACATGTCGACGCATCAGATCAAGGAATAGCGGCAGTACTCCTACAAAAAATAAACGAGGAAATGCATCCCGTTTGCTATGTGTCCAGAACTCTCACCAAAGCCGAAAAAAATTATGGAGTTGGAGAAAAAGAAGGTCTCGCCATAGTGTGGAGTTTAACTTATCTGAGAAGCTATATTTGGGGAGAACACATAAAAATCTTTTCTGATCACCAGCCACTGTGTTATCTAAAGAATCTCAAAAATGTTACAGGGAGATTAGCTAGATGGAGCTGCAAACTACAAGAATTTGATTACGAAATAATCCACAAATCAGGGAAATGCCATCAAGACGCAGACTGTCTTTCCAGACAACCTCGTTTCCAGGCAACACTAAAGGACGAGTATGATGCCAATGAAATTCCCACATTTTTGCTACCCTTAGTGGACATCACGGAGTTCCAAGAAGAAGATACAGTCGTGTCAGACTTACTACGGGCAGTCCAGGATCCGAATTATGGCAATTCACATTTGCAACGTCGTGCAAAAAATTTTACCGTCAAAGATGGTGTGCTACATATATAAAAAGTCGGCTGTCCCACAGTAGTTATCTTTTACCGAAATCATTCCAAAGGAGCTTCCAAATAAGCTTCCAAATGAGCTTCCAAAGCCGTTCCCAATCCACCCACTCCCTACCAAATCCACCCACTACCTTATATAATTCCTTAAAGCTATAATAAAACAAAATTCACAACAATGTCTTTGGCAGTATCTATTGATTATTCATGGGACACAGAACATTGCGAAAGCTATAATCCACAAGAGTACATAGAAAACAATTTAATAATAATAAATCCACCTCCCAATCTATCTATCTAAGAGTGCTAAAAAGTTTCGAACTGAACAGAGAAAGAAAGTTCAAGAATTGGAAGCAGAAAATTATGTCTTGCCCAACAGAAAAAAAAGATTTAGTTAAATAGATTCTGTATTATTTATATCTAGGTGGCAGTCATGAAAAAAAGCGTCACATTTGTAAAAAATCATCATCATAATAAAAAATGTATATTATATTTTCTGTTTTATTTTCTTACCTCACATTTGCCTAACCCGTATATAACAATTGGTTTTTAAATAAAAATTATATTGTGATAGTATTTCTTAAAACTGTTAGTAGAAAACTAAGCTGTCGTCTTTAAAACGACATTAATTTAAAAATTATAGACAGCAGGTACGGGTATCGCTTGCGATAGTAAACGATCATTAAGGGGTTACATACAGTTAGAATTTTTACAAAATCGATTTTTTTTAATATCATGTTCGTAATGTACATATATTCAAGGACACACAGAAAAGTTCAAGGCAATCCGGCGACAATTTTCGAAGTTACACGCATATTTGTAAAGACGTGTCAGAGCGATTGCACGCTATGTAAAGTGCTGTTGAAACTTTAAACGCGTTTTTCTCAAAACTGTGTTCATAAAGTCGGTGACCAAGATTTCTGGGAAACGACTGAACCGATCAGTCTCAAATTTTACCACAAGCTTCTTAAGTATATTTTTTAGTAATTAATCGAAGGTTTTATCTCACCGATAAATATTTGTTTTTGTATAAACAATTTAAGGTCAAAATTTTGATCAAAACCCGTTTTTTTTGTTTGAGAAGCCGCCATTTTGTCAAAAAATTTTATTTTGCTTATTCCTTCGATTAATTAGAGGATTACACTGACACGGGATCTTATCTAAAATACTAAAACCCTGGCATCATTATTAATTCTGCAGCTATATTTATTAATTTAAAAAGAAATAATTTATATTTTACACATTTCTAAAATAACCCAAAATGAGTCCTACCTGTATACTGTCTAAAAGCGCGTGGCCGGAGGTAAATGGCTCGGGATGTCGTAGACTCGCTTGCGTCGAGGTAATCACTCACGTCCTACGGCTGTTCACTGCCTCGAGGTCGACCACTTCCAGCCCTACCGCCGGGCTGACGTATCGACATGCGTCGAACGGTGCGTAGGAAGGGGTGACCCGGGAACGGGTGAAAAGCAATTTTGGTGACACTTTCCCCCTCCACGGAAAACAAAAATCTGAAGGATTTTTGTGTCTCAATTCCCTAATTCTATTCTCTATTACAATAAAAAAACAATCTCCTTTGGGTTTAATAAAAAAATAAGAATATACAATTTAAAAAGCTGCATTTTTTGCGTTTGTCTTCATTCTTTCTCTTCTTCCTCCCGGCAGGTCTTCCTCCCTCTTGTTTGATTTGTCCCTAGTGTGGTCCGCATGTGTTGTGGTCCCAGGGTGGGCTTGTCCCCCGCTGGCACCGTCAGTGGTCCGCTGGCCTGGAAGGTCGTCGCCGTTCCCCAGGTTGCGGTCCCAAGGCGTTGTGGTCCCATGGTGTTGTGGTCCCAAGGTGTTGTGGTCTCAAGGTGTTGTGATCCCAAGGTGGGCTTGTCACCCTCTGGCACCGTCAGGGGTCCGCTGGCCTGGCGGGTCGTCGCCGCCCCCTGGTTGGCTCGCTTCTTAGGACCTCAGTGGTTTGTGTACATGAAAAATAAAACAGGGAGTTAGACGCTACAAAAACTATTTACACAATTTATGTACAATTTTATATTTTACAGTGAAGCAGTAATTTCTTTCCCGTCCAACTTCTGTGTTTGGCCCCCGTGGCCAACCAGCACGACCGTGCTCGGAACAATTACCTGTCTTTAAATAATTTCATCGCTTAAAACTTTTTACTTTTTCCAAAAATTTTTCGCAAATTTTCAGCAAATTACTTATTTCTCCCCCTCCCCTAACGGAAAAAAACACGATTATTTAGAGGCTTTACTCATTACTCTTTATCCCTTAACAAACATAAAAACAAAAATAACGACACAGCATCAATGAACATTGCCAGATTACGCGTGTTGATCAGGCACGCTTTCAAGCAACGCTCAACTGCACAGAGCCTCGTGCAACCGTTCACGATCTCTCTTACTTTTTTCTCTTAACACAAACGTTTAATTTTTCACTCTCTATATTCCTTTAACACCTATATCCTCTATATACCTTATACCTCTTTAATTACTTGTGGGAAAAAATCAAAATACTTTTTATTTATTTTATTACCTATTTTCACTAGCGGCTTTCAAAAACAAAAAAAATAACTATATGCATTGTTCCTACTACTCTTCAAAATTATATGGTTCGTGGTACGGGGCCAATCTATATACATGGACTGTTTCCTGTTTAGCTCTTGCTCCTTCACCTCTCTGGATAATGTAATTTACTGGCGATGCTTTTCTTACTATTACAAATGGTCCGTGATACTTGCACTGCAACTTCTCACTTTTTCCTTTCTTTCTAATGTAAACTCTAAGTTTGACTTTATCTCCAGTTTCATATGTCACTTTTTTGTGGTTACTGTCATATCGGGTTTTGTCCTTTTTCTGTTTCATAGTAACATTTCTTTTTGCTTCCTGTCTATGTTTCTCTATATTCGGGTTCGGAATAAGCATAGTGGCTGATTTTAAAAACATGGCGTCCGGTATAAGCTGTGGGTTTCTTCCAAACACTAAATAAAATGGCGAAAACTGCGTTGTGTCCTGTTTACTTGAATTATAGGCAAATGTTACCATTGGCAGGTACTTATCCCAGTCATCCTGTGACGTAGACACATACAGGCTGAGCATATCTGCTACGGTTTTGTTAAATCGCTCAGTTAGCCCATTAGTCTGCGGGTGGTATGACGTAGTGTATACATTTTCTGCGCCCATATTTTGCACCATTTTTCTTACCAATTCTGACCTAAAAACTTGACCTCTGTCGCTCAATATTTTTTTTGGTACTTCATGTATGCTTATTACTTGGTCCACCAGAAACGCTGCTATTTCTTCTGCTTTTGCACTTGGTATTGCTTTGGTTATTGCATAACGGGTCACATAATCTGTACAAACAACTATATTATTATTTTGACTTTTTGTTTTTGTTAGGGGTCCTAAAATATCTATGCCTATCATTTCGAAAGGCTGCAAATCATCAATCTTTATTGGTTGCAGATCACCTGCTGGGTTTTCATTGTTTGGCCCTTTTCTCGTCTGACAATCAGGACATCCCCTAATAAATTTCTTAACGTCAAGATGCATTTTATCCCAATAATAGCGTGTGTTTATTCTGTCGTAAGTTCTTGCATATCCTAGGTGTCCTGACAATGGCTCACAATGCAGCTGTTGCATCAGTTGTGCTTTCAGTCCTTGAGGGATTACCAACTTGTCCTCCTGGTTTGGGATAGCCAACTTTTTATATAGCACACCATCTTTCACTGTAAAATTTTTTGCACGACGTTGCAAATGTGAATTGCCATAATTCGGATCCTGGACAGCCTGTAGTAAGTCTGACACGACTGTATCTTCTTCCTGGAACTCTGTGATGTCCACTAAGGGTAGCAAAAATGTGGGAATTTCATTGGCATCATACTCGTCCTTTAGTGTTGCCTGTACACAGGGTTGTCTGGAAAGACAGTCTGCGTCTTGATTGCATTTTCCTGATTTGTGGATTATTTCGAAATCAAATTCTTGTAGTTTACAGCTCCATCTAGCTAATCTCCCTGTGACATTTTTGAGACTTTTTAGATAACACAGTGGCTGGTGATCCGAAAATTTTTTTATATGTTCTCCCCAAATATAGCTTCTCAGATACGTTAGACTCCACACTATGGCTAGACCTTCTTTTTCTCCAACTCCATAATTTTTTTCGGCTTTTGTGAGCGTTCTAGACACATAGCAAATGGGATGCATTTCCTCGTTCATTTTTTGTAAGAGTACTGCTGCTTGGTCTGATGCGTCTACATGTAGCTCTTTTTCTGCGTTGGGAAGGTAGTGGGTTAACACTGGAGGCGATTCTAATTTTCTTTTTAATATCTGGAAAGCTTCTTCTTGAGCTGATGTCCACCAAAACGGTGCGGCAATGACACTAAATTTTTCTATAAATTTTCTATAGTAGTTGGCCAAAAAGAACTAAGCCAAAGGGGTTATTCGATCCTGGGCTACGCAGACGACCTGGTCATAACGACTCAAGGAAAATTCAACACAACCGTGAGGGACTGCATGAGGAGCGCCCTCGCCGTAGTGGAAAAATGGGTAGGACAGGAAGGACTTAATGTAAGCCCAAACAAGACTGTCATCGTCCCGTTCACTAACCGCAGGAAAAAGGAGGGGCTCGGTCCTCTAACCCTGCGAGGAGTCACAATTCCACTGCAGGAAGAGGTAAAGTATTTGGGGGTAACACTGGACTCAAAACTTACCTGGAACAAGCATGTGGATAAAACCATACGAAAAGCGGAAATCACCCTTGCGGTGGTCAGACGAACGTATGGGAAAACATGGGGTCTCTCACCAAAGATGGTGCACTGGCTGTACACCAGAGTGGTGAAACCCGCAATAACTTATGCAGCCTTGGTCTGGGGGACCAAGGCAACGCAGAAAACAATAATGCTCAGGCTCAGCAGTCTGCAAAGACTAGCCTGTCTGGGCATTACAGGGGCAATGAGATCGACCCCTACCTCAGCGATGGAGAATCTCCTAGACCTTCCTCCCTTGCACCTGGTCATCCAGGGAGAGGCGAGGATGGGTCTCTATCGACTGCAAAACACTCTGCCCTCTTCATTACGGAAAAGGGCGGGACATGAACTCATAAGAGAGAAGATTGGAGGGCCCGATTTAGAAATGAGATCGGACTACATGACTCCAAAATTCCAATACAACATCCCCTACGAGGTAGTAATAGCGGATCGCAGGGAATGGACTTCGACAAACCCAGAGTTTCCTCCGGGGGCAATCATATGGTACACCGACGGATCAAAAACCGAAGCGGGAACCGGAGCAGGAGTACATGGGGTCGGACCAAGGAGGGACATGTCCTTTTCCTTGGGGAAGTACCCCACGGTATTCCAAGCAGAAACCTACGCCATCTTACAATGTGCGCTGGAAAACAATAGGAGGGCTTATTCAAATAAGCGGATCTATATCTGTTCAGACAGTCAGGCCGCTTTGAGGGCACTCTCATGCCACAGAGTCACTTCGGGACTGGTATGGGAGTGCATAAACGATCTTGGCGCGCTAGCTGCCAGGAACTCAGTGAAGCTCATGTGGGTACCGGGACACAAGGGCATCACTGGTAACGAAAAAGCCGACGAACTTGCTAGACAGGGATCGGCTACACCATACATTGGCCCAGAACCATCTCTCGGGGTGCCAAAGTGCACGGCACGAGAGGCGGTAAACAGATGGATCAAACAACAACACAAAGTCCACTGGAACGGAGTACAGGGACTGAACCACAGCAAGGCCGCTATAGGAAATCCCAATCCTAGACTCACCAGGCAACTGCTAAATCTGAGCAGGATCCAGTTGAGGACAATCGTAGGGGTACTAACAGGACACATGGCTGTAAAGGACCTTCTCAACAAAATGAAACTGTACCAGGGAGACCTTAGCTGCAGACTATGCGGTAGGGACAGGGAAACAGTTCAGCACATTATATATAATTGCGAGTCACTAGATCGCAAGCGCCACCAACTGTTCGGGCAACCAAAGTTAGAACCGGAGGAATTGATCACCCGCTCCCTTGTGGACCTGTACAGGCTTGTGCAGGAAACTGGGATAACAGAGTGGGTGTAACAAAAGTTATTGGGTAGGCACAATAGGCCTCTAGTGGCCGCAGTGCTTCCGGTCTCGGACGGAGCCCAAGGAGAGAAAAAAAAAAAAAAAAAAAATAGTAGTTGGCGAGTCCTAGAAAACTTTGAAGTAATTTTTTATTTCGTGGAGTTGCAAAATGGTGTACTGCTTCAAGTTTTGAAGAATCTGGAAGAATACCTCGCTCACTAATGGTGTGGCCTAGTACTGTTAGTTCTTTATACGCAAACTGGCACTTAGATGGTTTTAGCTTTAGACCAGTTGCTCTTAGCTTTGACAGTACTTTTCTTAGGTTCTCGTTATGTTCTTCCAAATTTTTTCCATAGACTAAGATGTCATCTAAGTACGTCACTGCTCCATTCCACTTCATGTCTCCCAAAATTGCGTCTGCCAACTGCTGAAAAGTGCTTGGTGCTGTTGTAAGACCAAAACTTAGGCGGTTAAATTCGAACAAGCCATCAGTAGTGACGAATGCCGTTTTATGCCTGTCTTTCTCATCAATTTCTACTTGCCAGTACCCTGAAAACATGTCCAACGTAGTAAAATATCTAGCTTCTCCCAGGTAGGTCAAAATGTCGTCTATAACTGGCAGAGGATACATATTCTTTATTGTTTTTGCGTTTAATTTTTTATAGTTTACGCAGAACCTCATATCTCCATCTTTTTTGGGAACTAGGACTACTGGACTGGAATACGGACTTACAGATTTTCTTATTACCTCATTTTCCAACATTTCTTCTACTTGTTTATTAATAATTCTTCGCTCTGTGTGAGAAACTCTGTATGGTCTGGAAACCACTGGAACGTCATCGGTTGTCTCAATTCGGTGCTTCACTAAATCCGTTTTTCCTAGGTCGCTGATGCTCCAAGCAAAAGTATCTTCAAAATCTCGAACTAACTTATTTACACTTTGAAAGTCATTTTTACACAAATCCCTATTTACATTATAACTTTTTACTAGATTATCGTTCGGTAAAGTCACTAAAGATTCGCTTATATTTTTTATAGAGTCACTATCTGCTTTAAACGCGATGCATGTGCCTGCAAAAAGTTTTTTTGTTTTTCTACCGTAGTTTTTTATTTCGGCGTACCACGTCAAATTATCACTTAAAATTTTATTAATTTGGAGTCCATTTTTTATTAAAAAATCATAGTTCGGCTTAAAGTTTATTTTATTTTCACCAGTTTTTTTAAAGTTCACTTCGCATTTAATAATGTCTTTCGCAATTACCGTGTCACTACGCAACGTAATTTTCGCATTGCCCGTTCTGCAGTTTTCAATTTCAATAGGCAACACCTCCCAAAAACAACGATTTACATTACTGATTTGACTATTTACAATTTCTTTGTGACTACTATTATCTCCTAAATTCATTGCCAAGGTAACTACTTCATTTTCATCCGTTTTCAAACTAATTTCGTTCGCTTTTAAATTTATCATAGCTTCGTGGGCCTTAAGAAATTCTAATCCTAATAAAACGGGTTGGGGTAGATTTTCTATAACTAATGCTTCCAAGGAAAAGGTACAACCAATAAAACAAACATTTATTTCTGCGTAACCAATAATTTTTACCAGCGAACTATTCGCTACTTTAATAAAAGTTATGCCTGTGCCGGGCTTTATTTCATTTTTATTTACATATTTACTATCTACAATATTTTTAACTGACGCGGTGTCTATTATAACCTTAATATTTACATTATTTAAACTTCCTTTTACGGAGAGAACATCTGTTGCTGCTTCTTGCTGATTCTGATTTTCTTTCTGTTTCTGAACAGTGCTTATGTGTGTTAACACTGTCCGTTGGAGTTTTCCGACTGCTGTTGTTGTTGCCAATTTTGATATCTACTAGTTTGCTGCTCTGGACGGCGGCCATTTTGTTCTCGACCATGTTGATTTGGCGTCCATCTTGGTCTTTGGTTTTCTAAATTTCGATGACCCCTGTAGTTTTGGTTATTTCTGTTCTGCGGGTTGCTGAAACAAACTCTTGCCTTGTGACCTGGTTTTCCACACTGAAAACATACTGGCCGACTGTCGGTAGTACGTGGTTGCCAGTTTTTAAAATTTCGGTTTTCTCTTCTGTCTTCATTTTTATTTAGCATCGCTTTTCCAATTTCTTCTCTCACAACTTGTGTAATTTCATCCATTAAATTCGATCCTGTTTTTTCTGGCTGAACCTGCTGACTCGTCCCTGTTACTTTTTCTGACATTGACAGCTGTGCGAAAATTTCCGAAGCATGGCTTATTTCTTTTTCAGCGTCGTTTATGGTTTTAACGAGCTCTTGTACGTCTGCAAAATTTTTTGGCTGCCTAAGCTTGATTTGGTAGGCGTATGTGGGTAGTAGACCTTGTTCAAAATGTTCCCTTCTAATTTCGTCCTTCATTTTTGGATCTACTTTGTCGCATAAGTACACCATTTCCCGTAGATAATTCATTACGTTTTCACCTGGCTGCTGTCTTCTATAACGTAATTTTAGTTTTGTTTCGTTTACATACGTGCTAAACGAAAATTCTTTTTTCAGGTCTTCTACCGTTGCTTTCCAATCGGAACCTGGGTTTCGTATTGCATAAATTTGCAACCATGTTTGCGCTTGACCCAATAAATATGACGAAAAATAACACAGCTTAAGGTTATCATCCCAGTTATTAATCAAAGCTTTTCTTTCATAGTCTTCCAAAAATACACTTAAATTATCGCAATCCGGATTATACGAACGCGGCGCTACAAATTGTGGAACAGCCGGCGTTCTGCTCTGATTTATGAGATTTCCTAACGTGCAATTCAAGGTGTTCGGCATTTTTGAAAAAATATTTTTATCAGATTTTGGGGTTATCTCGTCGTTACTTGGCAATAAAGTTAGTGAATCGTTTGAAAAATTTTGAGAACTGGAGCTATTGCTACTGCTATTTTCCGCTGAAATTGACGACTGTATGCTTTCCGGCGAGTTATTAAATATTAATGACCTTCTAACACTGTCTTTACTTTTAGGGGTTGATGACGTTTCAACAACTTTGTCGTTTTCTTTAGTACTGCTTATTCCCTTATTTTCCGCTTTATTTTCACTTTCGGTTACTTTATTTTTATTTCCTGCCTTCTTAGAATGACTTCTTAACACCATTAATTTTTCCATGTAGTAAGAAAAGTGCACATTTTAAAAAATACCGCATCCTTAAATATTAAAACCGCGATCCGAAATTTATTTTTAAGTCATTAAAACCGCGATCCGAAATTTATTTTTAAGTCTTTTTCCAAACTACTAAAAAAATACGTAGCAATTTTCATACTGCATAACAGGCATAATTTTAATTTTGCTGTATTTTTAGAATTCAAAGCCAAAAAGGCAGAAGATATTCGTTAAATATAAAGAACTTAAAAACGTTAAAAACTAATTTTAAACAAGTTTTCTACCGGCATTAGTTACTAAAAAAAAACCCAATAATTAAAAAAAAATTCAATATGTATTTTACAGAATTAAAAATCATTTGAAAATAAACTAAGTTTTTCCAACGAAAACGTATCTAAATGTAACATAAGCCAATAAAATATTTGTTTAAAAACGCTCTAAATAAATTTCAAATATAAAATAATATTGTTAAAAGCATGAAAGATTGTTCACTTCACACCAGGAATGTACGTAAAAAAACATTTGGTCAATCCGCAAAAAATAAAAAACGATAACCTTGATCATGACCTTTTTAAGAATTTTTACCAGCAAATATAATTTTAATAATTTTATATCTATTTCAAAAATACATTTTTCTCTATAAAACAAAATATAAAATCGATACCTATAAGTAGTTTGCGAATTTTGCAAAAATTAATAACGAAACCAAAAAGGCAATTATTCAGAAAACACGGCCGTTCTGGCCGAAACACGGCGCCTCCACCAAAATTGTCACGGGATCTTATCTAAAATACTAAAACCCTGGCTTCATTATTAATTCTGCAGCTATATTTATTAATTTAAAAAGAAATAATTTATATTTTACACATTTCTAAAATAACCCAAAATGAGTCCTACCTGTATACTGTCTAAAAGCGCGTGGCCGGAGGAAAATGGCTCGGGACGTCGTAGACTCGCTTGCGTCGAGGTAATGACTCACGTCCTACGGCTGTTCACTGCCTCGAGGTCGACCACTTCCAGCCCTACCGCCGGGCTGACGTATCGACATGCGTCGAACGGTGCGTAGGAAGGGGTGACCCGGGAACGGGTGAAAAGCAATTTTAGTGACAATACATTACTTTAATGAAATCCGTTTGGTTTTTTCATTTTAGATGATCTAGTCCAGAGATATCGTGGTCACCGCAAGATGCCTTTTTTGAGAGGACCTCCTGGAGATCAGCTATAGCAGCTTTCCATAATTTATTTTTACAAATACAAAAATCTTACAATACAGTTAAACGTTACCATAATAAGTGTGAAAATTTTTACATTACTGAATTTAACCGTCTTCTCAGGAACAATTCTTGAAAAATCGCTTTTTTTCGGCCTCCTAACTGTATATATCCCCTTAAATTTAAATTACCTTTGAATAATTTCCTGAAGTACTGTATTCATTTTATACGGGTACAATTATGGAGCAATGAGTAATTATTATTTGTAGGGGATTCTTGCTATGAATTGAGTAAAAGATGTGCTTAGGAAATTAACCTGCATTATAAAAATGACCAGATAGATGTGCCTAGTTGCTAGTTTTACATTTTTGCAATCTTTTCTATGCGGGCTATTTTTAAAAAATTGCAATAAATGACTTAAGCGGGACTGTCGTAACTAGGAAAGTATCAGCAGATGCAGGAATTTTTAATTTAAAGTTGATTATAAAGGAAATTAACCTGCATTATAAAAATGACCAGATAGACGTGCCTAGTTGCTAGTTTTACAGTTTTGCAGTGGGGATATTTTTACAAAATTGTAATAAATGACTTAAGCGGGACTGTCGTAACTAGAAAATTATAATTAGATACAGAAATTTTTATTTTAAAGGTGGCTATAAAAGCGCAACCTATCTGCTCCAACTTCAGTACAGCTTATAAACTCAAATTATTATTATCAACTCAACATCCATTATTTTATTTCTATCTACAAATAACCAAGTCAAATCAAGTCTACGTAACCTAAACAAATCAAAATGTATTCAAAACCAA
This sequence comes from Philopedon plagiatum, assembly GCA_963971165.1. Lineage (NCBI taxonomy): Eukaryota > Metazoa > Arthropoda > Insecta > Coleoptera > Curculionidae > Philopedon > Philopedon plagiatum. Next base: position 36,070,487 of record OZ020193.1, on the reverse strand, counting down.
CTGTTGCTACAATGGCTAGGTTAGCTGGACGCGTACACGTTTTAGAAGATATAGTGCTTGTTCCAGCTAGACAAGAGGTTGACGAAGTGGAAGAAGCGGTAAATAATTTAATTAATGGAGAACTTCCAAACGAAGAAGAAGAAGTGGAAGCCCTCCTGGACGATGTCATTGAAGCATCCATAAACGACGAGGAACTTGCAGTCTTGGAGAATCCTGCTGTAGGTGATGAGGTTCCCGAGCAAGCACCCATTGTTGAACATGCTGTCATTGGAGCATTCAGAAACGAAGAGGAGCTTGCAGTCTTGGAGAATCCTGCTGTAGCTGATGATGTTCCCGAGCAAGCTCCCATTGTTGAACAGGCCTCCATTCTAATAATGAACGATGTAGAAATGCATGAACAACAGGATTTAGATGAAGAAGCATTGTTAAACATTGATAGGGACATTAGTTTGGAAGAAATAAGGACCACACGTGTATCAATACAACAAAGATTAGATCATTTTATGGAAATGGCCAATCACTGTCATAGTTTGTTGGATGTATTGAGGACTAGGGAACAAGCAGTTATTACACAGTTTGAAGCCATGAGTAAACAAAGACGACTGCTTCAATTTCTCAACAGAAAGTGATTTTTACGTTCTATTATTTAGAGATAAAATTTACAGCATGAAAGCCTTATCACACCATTCAAAAATAATTAAGAACTTTATATGTATATCATATAATCAAAACTTTACTATAGATGTTTAACTTTTACGATAATAAATATGTATAAAATTTGGTTTTTACCTTTTCTCTATGTAGATAGAAATACAAGAATAAATGTTGAGTCGATAATAATCATTTGTTTATATTAGTTCGTGAAAAAAGGTCCCTAAAAATCACTTGTTATTCAAATGATATACCTGATGGCTTTTTGTACAGACCTTTTACAGACACCCTGTGTAATACAATAGTTAGGACTTACAGCTTTATAATGAATTTTAAGTTTGAAAACACTACACTTTTCCACAGTAAATCTAAGTCACTTTAGCATTAGCACGTTGCAAGGGTTTTCTCACATTTAAACTGTATTTTAAAATCAATTTAGGAAACTACGTTCTTTACACGGTTTTATAATATATCGGCCCGTAACTGAACTTCACGCTCGACGAGTCTAAAAATACTTTATGAAGGTATGTGAATCCGACGACGGCGAAAGCAAGAACGAAGAATGTGGTTCTCTCGCATTGAACCAGTTAACAAATAATTATAGCCCAGATTTAGACAGGTTGTTGCGAGAAAAGAATATAATTATGGTTGAATATTTAAATTGGTAGACAGAATAATAAAGACAAGAGTGTTACCGTTATTTTATTTCACAGATAAGGAATTTAATATTAATAATTACTAATTATAAGGAATGACACAAAAGAGCGGAAATAAGGAAATCTCTTCCTGCACGATCAGAAATATACTGCTGTCACAACTAATTTTAGTAAGCCGGAAAACCGTTTTTACACTAAAGCTAAACGTTTTAACGACGTCTTTTTACTCTAATAAATTAACTCTTTCCTCTAATTTGAGGTTGCCAATAACAACAAATTTATTTTCCCTACACAAACAGTTACCTACATAAAAAGTTATGAAATATATGAGATTTATAAAAATAAACTTTTAAAAACATGACAGTAGTAGAGTAGTAGTAGTAAGAGAATCTCGCACTCATATATTGACCTTGAGCTTGACCTTGAGTAACTTTTAATAGTAAAAGTAGTACTATGTGGAGCTGATTTCCCCCACCCTCCCCACGCATAACTTGCCCTTCACCTTATATATACCTAGAAAGCTTGTGATTTTAGAGAAGCACTATGAAGAAGGTTACATTTAACGAAAATATGAATAAAATCCATATATTGGTTGCATGGCAGTTTGCTTACAAAAAATCACGTGAGAGTGATTATGAGCAGTATGTATTGGATCGCTACCGCTTTCAAAATAGACTTCAATATGCTGAGAATCTCCTAAAGGATGTTTTGGATGAAAATTATAGGAAGAAAATATACAATAAACATTTTAAATAATTTTTGTTTTATTACAACCAATTCAAGCTCATATCCTCCCACCTCGCCCATGTGGGCTTGACTTGCAGTACTGAGTGGGGGAATATCTATAAATTTATATGCATACGGTTTCTAAAACATTATTTGCTAGAAATAAAACATAAATATGATTCAAAAACGAAAGCTGGTTGGTTGCAGATCATCGGTGAAAAAACTTAAACAAGAAGACAGAAGCAGATGTCCTGTTTGTTTATATTCCATGAGAAGAGAAGAAATTTGCACACCCAATTCATGCACACACAAATTTTGTATAAAGTGTTTAACAGAGTGGACGAAACCAAACGCACAGTGTCCTCTTTGCAGAAGATTCTATTTCTCAATTATTTTAAAAGAGACTAATGAAAATATTCTTGTGAAGAAAAATGACAGTACTGATCAAGCTCTAGTGATATTGTTGTACATAAGCGACATGAATTTAATATAGATATATCAGAAGTAAATAAAACCATGTTGTTAAATATAAAGTTTTTTATTTTACGATATTACATCTTTTTTTAATATCCATGAATTGTGTGATTTGTCCATTCCCAACCATTTGACATAAACTTTATTTCCTTTTCTTCTTAGCACCTTTTCCACGAGATACACGTTTGAATGTTTGACTTTCTGCAACTCCGGTTCATAAAAACTACCTAAAATTAGTTCATTTTTGTCATCTGTCAACAAATATGTTCTTGGGTTGGTTAATTTAATTTCTTTAATTTGAAAAATTTCATTTGACCAGTTTGGTGTATATCCCTTTTGAAAAGCCTCCCTGTATTTACTAACTCTAACATAATCCCCTTGTTTAAATTTTGATTTTCTGGGGTCAATTGTTTTTATGTTATTATAAGTTGATTTTAGAACATCTTTTTCATTTTCTTCATTTATATAATAATAATAATAATAATAAAGATGTTTATTTATGCCAATAAAACAATTAAAGATATAAATATAAAAATGATAAACTAAAAAAGAAAACCAAAAAATGACAGTAGTATACTAGTTGGCATAAATAGGTAGGGTTTTGATTTATAAAAAATCATTCTTCCAATCCTACCCTTACTAAAGAATTTTTTATATTTTTTTTTAAAGTTATATAGCTTAAGCCCCTCAGACTAGAAGGAATATTATTATAAATTACAGAAGAGGTATATTTAAACGAAGACTTATATTTTTCAGTATGATTATTATTATTATTTATATCTATAGGTTTTAATCCTGTTGTTCTATGTTTAGTTGTATTATACTTAAAAACAATATTATTTAAGATATCTAACCATTTGTAATTTCCGTGCAAGCTAAATTGTTTCCACATGAGAGTTTTTAAAGTTCTGTTGACCCTTTCAACAATACTTGCTTTGACTGTGGAAAATGTACTGTAGTGATTGATGTTATACTTCTCCATTTATTTATTAAAGTTTTTGTTGAAAAATTCTCATCCTTGATCTGTATGTATGTTAGTTGGAGGAGTTTTCGCAAACTTTAAAATTTTTTCCATAGCTAAAGTTACTTCCTCAGCAGTTTTTCTTGTAACAGGTTGAACCCAAACATATTTGGAAAAAGTGTTTATTACAACTAAAATATATCTATATCCTTTATTTAGTTTTGCATAAGGTATCATTTCCACCAAATCTGCTTGCCATAAATCGTTTAAATTTTTAATAATAACCCGTCGTCGTCTAAAATTTTTTCTAGCAGGTTTATGTATCTCGTTGACTAGATCTTCCTTGATGTTAGGTTGTGCAGACATGATAATTAACTGTTTAGTTTGTTACTTCTACAGGACATTTTATTAACAATTCTCAATAAAAATCTTCTAAATGACTATCTTCAGGACGATGAAAAGAAAGAACATCCCCTTTCTTTAACCGGATACCTACAGGGTCGGTGATCTTTTTTCCATTAATTTTTAGGAAAACATATTTTTTTGGGTATTCTCCAGAAATTATAGTAGCCGATTCCATAGGGAAAACATATGTAATTCGTTTGTCTGGTAATAATTGGAAAACTCTATCGGATAGAGGGTAGATTCCCATGAATGGAAGGACCAAATTATAACAAAGTTTAACTGCACTAAGATCAACAACTTTTATAAGGTTATGTTCTTCAGATGAATATTTATTATCCTTGCCAAAGATGTGGGATCCAAAGTTGTCAATAGACATGGTTGTTGTCAGCGGTAGAATAAGGAATAAACATGTGTGAATTAGTATTTATTTAATTATTTTTACTTCTCTTAGTTCTTCTAAAATCGATATTATTTCATTTTGATGACCAGTATGTCCAGCCATTTGTGATGCTGTCAATAATTTTAATTTATCAATTATCTCATTTATATCGTCATAATATACATAATCTAATTTCTTTTTTGATAAATTTAACATAGCTCCCCCCTTTCCACTTATTGTAGACAGATTTCTTGTAGAACGCGGTCTCTGTGGAGGCAACAAACCTGAAGTGCTTGGTAGTACTGCACGATAACCTGTCTCTGTTGTGCTTCCACCTTTTAATATACCTTTTTGTAATAAGTAAGGTTTAATTATTGTCAAGTATTTAATGTCGGTCGAACCTTGAATTTGACTATTAGGATCAAAATTTCGTCTATATGCATTTGTCCTTTTCAAAACATCCATATAATTTTCCATATCATTTGATGTATAACCAGCAGGTTCTTTTTTAAAAAGAAGCTCATACAATCCAGGTGTTCCCTCATACCTAACTCCTTCAACTTTAAAATCTTTTCCTATGAAATCCACCACAGAATTAGCAATCTTATATTTGTCTGCATCAACATCATGACTAAAACCATCTTTGTTATCAAATTTGCCTTCCGTGTCTTTTATTAGCCCATCCACGAAAGGTCTTAGAAGTGAATGATATGCTTCCAAATATTCTTCATAAGCAGGTGTTCTTGTTAATTCTAAAACATCTTGTCGCAACTCACCTATAGTTGGTTCAATTGTTGTTTCAGGGCTTGATTCTCCTGACTGTTGCGAATCTTCAAAAATACTTCTTCATCTCCTAAAATTGAGGGCATGTGCGTTGGAAGATATTTACTATATGCATTTGATTTCCTTTGATTGACTTCTGGCGTAGGAAATTGAAATTTTGGGGTCGAAACTAATTGTGGTGAATATATTTCTTTTTTAATGAACGGTTCTGTTTTAATTGTATGAATTAACTCATGCAAAGGTTGAGTTATTGGTTTAAATTCTTTTTCCATACGAATTTCTTGATCAGATAAATCTGATTTTAAAGCTTTATACTTTTGTCTAACGGCTTTTCTAGTTTTTACCAACTCTTTCGCTGTTTTTTCGTCCATCTTTACAAAAGGTAGGTTGAATACTAGAAAATTATCGTTTTGTCAGTGAGTTATATAGTGGAAATAAAATTATCAAATCCTTTTCTGTAGCGACCAACATTCAATTCACAGTCTTTATCAATAACGACAAAGTCATATTTATGTTTCCAACACATTGAACACAAGTTTTTAAACTCTTGAAAGCTCATGTCACCATTTACATGATCATCATATATATGTTTCAAGTTTGTAGCATCCTGTTGAAAAATTACCAAGAGGTTGGCATTATCACGTATAAGTTGTTTAGGGATTGATGAATATGTTTGACACAAATAAAAACAATCTGTATTTTTATGACGTCCAAAACAAAAATAATCCCTCATAAGACTTTGATCAGTGCATACTATATCATCAAATATAATCAGTGAGTTTGGTTTTATTTCAGTGGGTGAAACAATATCCTCAGCGTTCGATGATTCAAAATAACCAATAAACTTAAGTGGAGCAAAAAGCCTTTTAGATATTCATATTTTGATTGATATAAGGATTTTGAGTACACAGATATATTTTCAAATCTTAATCCATTAGCGCGTGTTATAAGAGAAATCATAAAATTTGTCTCCCCACAACCCGATGGTCCTACTATTAAACATCTTTTACAGTTTCCACCAAATAATTGCCCATGTGTTCGATAATTATCATGATATAAATCAAAATTTTTTATCGGTAAAGAAAAATCTTGTTTTTTAATCTTCATTGTTTGAACATCACTATTTAAGTAAGGATATTTGCGTTTTCAAATCATTTATATATAATGATTAGACATAATAATGTCATTCACTGCGTGGAAGGACAGAGAAAAGGTAGTGGTTTATTAAATACTCTTATTAATAAATTACCAGTAGAGCTCCATATTCCTTCTTATAACTCTTGCGGACCTGGTACAAAGTTAAACAAAAGGCTTGCCCGATTCCGATTTAAAAAACAGAAACGAGGCAGATAAAGTATTAGCTAAGAAGGCATTTAATAGATTTAAAGCTTCAGATTCAACTCTAGGCGAAAAACTGTCATCCTTGGCTGTGGCCGGAATCATGAAAGCAAAAACAAAACTCGTTATGGGAATAAGAAAATCGAAGAGAAGTCATAAACGCAAGAAAGGAGGTCAAATATCCTTTAACCAAAGTGTAAGAAAAGCACTTAAAGAGCTCGTTGGAACAAAATTTGCTAATATAAGAAACGCTGCCAACACAGCTTTATCATCCATTAAAAAATTAAAAATTAAAGAGCCTAAACAAAGAATTATTCCAATTCCAAAAACTGGTGGAATTTTACCTTTAATACCTATTTTGAGCTGGTTTATCTGCTCTAGGAGCCCTAAGCGGGGGAGCTACTGGCATTGCCCAAGCAGTAAATTCTGTCAAAAATGCACAAATGAAGTTAGAAGACGAAACAAGACACGACAAAGAAATGGAAAAAATATCAATTGGAAAAGGTCTTTATTTAAAACCATATAAGAAAGGGTGTGGTCTATATTTAAAACCATATTCAAAAAACTGTTAAATTTGCTACCTCGCCGACCTTTGACAAATATAGATTTATTAAAGTATGCGAAAATATTAAAGTTGCCACATTTTAGAGGTGTCTTTATGAGAAATAAGTTACCCAAAAAAATAAAAAAATATGAAACAGGTATCATTAATTTAGATATAATTTGAGGGAAGGCACTCACTGGACAGCATATGTTAAAAATAATAATAACATAATTTACTTTGATAGTTTTGGAAATTTACGACCACAAAATGAAGTTATAACTTATTTCTATAGCGATGGTAGCAAAAACAATATTAAATATAATTATGATAAATATCAATCTTTTAATAACTCAACTTGTGGACAGATATGCTTACAGTTTATTTATAATAATACGTAATTGTGTTTCTATTTTATTCTTATTACGACCATCATGTCGTTTACTATAGCTCTTTCCGCAAATTCAGCTATACTTCAAGCAGACTTTCATCCACCTATTTACTTAGATTCTAACACTTCCTACGTGGTCGGACTTACCAACTTTGAAACTTTTAATGCAATACCAAATAATGATAAAAGTAATAACAATAATAAAGTATATTTTGGAAAAAATAATGAATTTTTAACAATTCCTACGGGAAGTTATGAAATGGACGATGTTAATAAATATTTACAGGCTGAATTCCAAAAAAGAAATATTTCATTTCACCTCTATGCAAATAACAACATATTAAAGTCAACAATAAAGTCTACTACGGATATTATTTTTAAAGATGGTACAATAGGAAAGCTTTTGGGTTTTAATAATGGGATTATATCTGGTGATGGAGTTCCAAGAACATCGGAAAATCCAGCAGAGATTATAAAAGTTAATTCTTTATGCATAGACTGCAGTATCGCAGAAGGTTCCTCTCTGAACGGAAAGCCAGTACACATTATTCATCAGTTTTTCCCTAATGTTAGCCCTGGATTTAAAATAATAGAAAGTCCCCAAAATATTATTTATTTTCCTGTTACAGTAAAAGTAATAGATAAAATAACAGTAAAGGTAATAGACCAAGATTTAAATATTGTTGATTTTCGAAACGAGACTGTAACTATAAGGTTGCATATAAAAAAGTATAATGGTTATCCTTTATAATAGAAAAACCTTCAATTTACCCGCAAAAATTACTAAAAACTATAAGAAGGCTAAACATCGTAAACCAAAGATTAGTAGAAGGAGAAACACACAAGGGATAACACCTGAAAATATAAGCTTTTTGAAATCTCTAGGCTTAAAGGTTTTAGTATAATGGATGTCCTTAATGTAACAGAAGGTCTTGTCATAGATAATTCAATTGTGCATTCGGAAGTTCATGGTTATGAACCATACCTTGCCACGCTCTTTTCCGCACAGAAGTAGAATTTTACTTCTACTTACCAGTCATAATTAAAAATTCAAAGTTCGGTAAAAATTTAAGAAAATAAAAATATTGAGAAGTTCCAAAATTAACTCACGCAACGAGTTGAGGTGAAGGCGAGAGGCTTGCGCATGCGTGCCAAAAAAATGCCCTAGCTCCAATGCCGGAGAGAGGGGGGGTTTGAAGGCGCCACTGTTTTTAATGCCGGGCTAAAAACAGAAACCCTCCTAGATAGTGTTGGGATCTCGCTTTCAGCTCACTCGCTCACATAAAAAATCCAAGAAACAGCGCTGTCTGGTGAGGCAAATAAAACACTACCCTTAAAAACAAATTTACAATTTATTTACAGATTGGTTAGGGCAAAATTTTTGATAACACATCAGTGTATTTTGTCCTTTTGTGAAATTTGATACAATGAAATTATTAGGTATTATTATTATTAAATAAAATTATTAATGTTATTATTATTATTATTAGTATTATGGTTATTATTATAACAATTTGTAGGGCTCATGACCGGTTTTGTAGTAACTAAATTCAAACCCTGAGAGGGAAATAAAATAAAAGAAAGGTAAGGTACTAATCCGCTTTAAATTAAATAATGCCAACCATAGTTAAAGTCGATATCGAACAAATTTGTTATCAAGAAAAATAGGTAACGCTAATTATAAAATTTAAAAAAAAAGTTGCCTGAAGGGGTTCGTCCCCTGTTGATGGTGTCTTAGGTCAATGCTGAACTAGCCTAGGCAGCTTAGCTGACTCACAGCACGATGAAAGACTGGAGAGGTCTCCCAGCCACAAAAGAAGGATCGGTGTCCCCCAGTGAAAGGATTGCTGTCTCCCAGCAAAAAGACGCTTGGAGTCTCCCAGTAAAAAGGATTGTTCCCCAGCAAAAAGAAAAGACCCTGATAAAATAAAAGGTAGGCGTCAAGGCAAGTCAAAATTCAGGTACTACGCAAATATAATTTCAAACATATTAAATTTCAATAATAAAAAAAACGGTTGCTGGCTGAAAGCCTTACGTGATCATTAATTTAAATCGAGAAAGTAAACAAAAAAAGATATATTTGAGATTAAACAGTGACATCAGGTCCAAAGAAAAAAAATAAACAGGCGTTATCGAAGCCTAATAGTTAACAAAACAAAGTTGAGATAAAATTTACATAGGCATAGCCATTGTGCGCTACTGTACACAGCAAAATATTCATTATAAACTAATTATATTTACATAAGTAATGCGGATACAAAAATATTAAACAATTAAACTATACACAGGTAACAAAATAACCAAAATAGTTAGGTAAGCACTCAAATTACACCAATGAAAAGTTGTAGCCGCAAAATACAGTGTTATAAAATTTGGAAAGTTAAGTACAATCAATCAAAAGAGAAAAATAATTTTCGCATTACTACTACTAAGCGCCTACATCAAAATATAATAACGTAGCTTAATATTTTTGAATATACAATAACCATACAGTATCTGTAAGCGTAACCTAAGAATGAACAAATGCCACCGTGAGTAGTTAACGGTACTATCCTTCACCCACCCTGAAATTTTGCAACCAAATATCATAATTAAGAATCAGCCTTGTCAATGTCATACCCGATATTAATTAAAAGCTAGTTAACACAAAAAAAAATTAAGAGAAATGTGAAAATTACTACTTCTGACTGTCAGAAATTTAAAATATTTACGCAAATTACGAAAGTACAGACCCACTGACAGCCAAAATATAAACATTTAAATTGCCGGTCTCTAGCGCTATCAGCTGATATTCTACAACACAAAATATTAATTTTGCCAAAATGGCTATTGAGTATTAACATAATTAGTTGACAAAAAAAACATCATTAAATTAAAATTCACGTATAGACACCAATAACTAACTCACTATGGTTATGAATACGAAATAACAAAATAAAATTTAACCTTGGTTCACCCTGTACGGTTTAAACCAACATTATCAAACAAATGCACCAAATCAAGCTAGCATAGCTGACAAAAAAAATCAGGTATCGATAAGAATTTGACCTACAAAACGTGAAGGTCACATGCATACCCCAATTAATTCTTAATAAAAAAAACCATCTGTACATAATTTACAGAATTTACTTACCACGAAATGTAGCGATCTACTCGTATTTAGAAAATTTTTAATTACAGAACAATTAATTAAAAACGTGGACGTCGTAAAAAAATAGAATCAAAAGGAAATCAACAAAAATTATTTAAAATAGCAGTTTAATCGCGGAATTCGGTGTTTTTAAGGGTTTAATAGTGGCAAAAAGGCATACCTGTCGTTTTTGTGGCGGGTCTTAGATCAACATGTCCGCTGTCGTCCCAAAATCCGACGAAAAGACGTCGTACTTCTACAAACAAACTCAAAACGGTCTCCCTCGACCACAAGGTAACGCCAAAATGGCAAATAACAAAACAAAGTAGAAGAAATTAGTTGTACCGCATTCACTGATCCAAATTTTTGGGTGTCTTTCTAAAGACTTTAGAATACGATACAGTCGACGACGCGATCAGTTTGTGAAAAGAACCTCTGCTCCGGTGCCACACCCAATCCTTGCCAAAAATTCCAATATCGACTTTTTCCTTCCCAAGTGACGATACGACGGGGTTGTTTCTAAGTACACTTTGGTACACAATTAGGTACATTTTCGAAAGCTTTGGTTCGATGGTATTCCCTTCAATGCATTGGCACAATGTTCTGCCAGTATAATTAACTTAACCAATGAACGACGGCAAAATACTAACAATTAAATACATTTTTCCGTGTCCATAAACCGACCTTCATTAATAGTTTGGTACAATTCAATCCAGTTTGTACAACTGGAAACAACTTACGGTTTCTCGTCAACCAGGAATACGTGTAGGCATGGATCAGCAGAACCCTTGAATGCTGAACCCTGAGGTACCACTTGTGCTCCCTAGGTGTTAATTGTTGAAAAGGGGCTATGATCCCTTACCTATTTTAACCAAAAATTAGGAATACGGCCAAAAAAAACAGCTTCTAGGCTCGTCCAAATTACTAGTGAAATAAAACAAAATGGGAACTAACACAGTTGGGGTTCAAAAATCCAGTACCTCGTCTGACCTCTATCGTCCAAGTCATAAAGCTGTACGAAACTAAATCCCATGACCACCTGCGATCACAGGTAGGGACCGATACCGACCACAAGGCGTAAAATCAAGAGTACTAGAACTTGAAATAACAGATGCAACGTTACCTGGCTTCGACATTCCCACACGCATCCACAGAGGGCGGCATGACAGAAAACCAAAGTCTACAGGCAGCGAAGAGAATTTCAGCTGTTCAAATGTCAAAAATAACGTGTTATTTCGTCATGTAAACAAATTCTAATTTATATTAATAGCCAATAGTTATTTTTGTATTAAGTGCGTGAAGTGAGTGTTTTTTTAATGGCATATGAGAGTGTCAATTTTTTGCCGAGACCGCAGGTCGAGGCGAAAAATTCTCTCGAATGTGCCATTAAAACACGAATTTCACAAACGAAATACAAACAACATTTTTTGTACAACTGAAAGTTTGAATTAATCGGTAAAATTGTATATTATAATAAAAATTTTACCATATAATTTCACATAATCAAGTTAACAGCCCTGTCGTTACTATAGAAATGGTTTGTTGGCACGTTGCTTGTTTTGTTGTCATACGTTGATAGCTGTTCATATTTATTGCAATTTTTTAAATAAATAGTATAAGTACTTAAAATGGATGTAGATTACGATAGTGATAGCGAGATTCCTTCAGATATAGCCGATATAGCAAATTCGGCTATAGCTAACATGTTACCGGCGAAATCAAAATTTATATACGAGAAAAATTATAACCAATTCCGTGAATGGTGCGGCAAGAAAAATATACAAAAAGTGTCTGAAAAGGTACTTATATGCTATTTTGAGGAGAAATCAAAAACTGTAAAACCTTCTACTTTATGGAGTGTCTACTCAATGTTGAAGAGTATGTTGAATGTTAAAGAAAATATTGATATAAAGAAGAGAACTTTTCAAGGAATATCTAGCGTTTCTGATCAGCAGCAAGGTGGACTAGCTTCGGGAATTAATATTGGAAGCAATTGTTCGAACTTCACCATCAATTATTATTGTAACAAATGAGATTTTTTGGTAGTTGGTAATTAATTAGTAAATTTGTACAAAAAAATTCAATACATTTTTTAAAAAGTAATGTTTTATCGTTTTTTTTGTAAATCATTTTTCCAGTTAAAAAAAGTCTTTTTTTCACCGTGAAAAAAAGTCTTTTTTTCACTGTTAAAAAAACAAAAGGTTTACGTATCGATAGCGATGAAAAAATGTCAACTTTTTTTGACAGTTGTACAAAAATATAGTTTTTAGGGCCAAATTCAGACGTATTTCCCCAGGGATTAACTACACAGAAAGAGGGAAAACAAGGCTGGATCCAAGACAGACTAGTGACGGAAAATTTGTAAAAATTAAATTAGAGGTTAGGAAAAATTTTGACTAAATGGAAAAACAAACCAAAATAAAACGTTCAAGGAATAAGTGAATATATTCAAAAAGGTAGGACTAAATCCTAAAAATCAACTAATCGCTGCGACTGCTATCATAATAATATTTTAATTTCGTACGACAAAAACAAACCGTAATAACCTACCTACTAAATTGGGAAATAATGATGAAATTATAATACCTGTTCATGAAGTAGATAAGTATACTCTTCCTTCCGAAAGCTTTCTTTACATAGAGGGTAAACTAACAAAAGATAATAATACCATCTCAAATACCTTAAAATTGATAAACAATGGGATTGCATTCCTTTTTAAAGAAATGCGTTATCAACTAAACGGTGTTACAATATATTCAGTTAGAGATGTTGGGTTAACTTCGACAATAAAGGGATATTTGTCGTATAATAAAAATGAATGCAATAAACTTAAAAACGCAGGTTGGTTTCCTATGGAATCTTCACAAGTTGTTGATGCAACAACAGGATTATTTAATGTTTGCATTCCCCTTAAATTCTTAATGGGATTTTTTGAAGACTACAAAAAAAATTATTTTAAATGCCAAACAAGAACTTATTTTAGTACGCGATAATTCAGACAAAAATGCGACAATTAATACTGCAGACGAAAATCCACAAAATGAGCTTACAAAGCTAACTTGGAATATACCTCACATTTCAGTAGCTATTCCTCAAGAATTGGCATTATCTAAAATAATTAATAAGAATACTGATATAATACTTGCTTTCCGGAGTTGGGAACTGATTGAATACCCAGAATTATTAAAAGCTAATCGTCATAACTGGCCTGTCAAAACATCTACGAAAGTTAATACCCCACGTCATGTAGCAATTGCTTTTCAAAAAGACTTAAGGGATAAATCGACAACTGATATGTCTCTATTTTCCAACGTTAAATTAGGAAACATCAAAGTATTTTTAAACTCTGAGAGATACCCCTACAACGATCTATATTTAGACTTTGCTAAAAATAAATTTGCATCATTATATGAAATGTTTTCACAATTTCAAAAATCTTACTATGGATTAACACCTGAGCCCATTTTTTCTCCAAAGGAATTTAATACTTATGCTCCTATCGTATATATCGATTGTTCACATCAGAAAGAAACAATTGAATCCGGGCCTATTGTTATGAGAGTTGAGTTTGAATTACATGATGATCTTAGAGACAAAATATCTGTCTATTGTCTTATTATGCATGACAAAGTATTTAGCTACAATCCATTAACCAAAAATGTTAGACAACTTCAAAGCGCATGTCTAATATTTTATATAAAATCAATGCTCTACTATTCTTTCTTACCATTATGGGTGAAGAACGGGAACTTCGAGTATCCTACTTTTTAGAAGAGCTGAAAAAATTAAAACAACAACTACAAGAATATTCTGACAAGAAATCTATGATTAAACAATTTTTATTAAATTATAAGGGTATTATTGCCAAGATGACATCAAGTTCGGATAGTGGTTATTCCAGTGACGACGAGCAGGCAGTTGCACCAAATGCGCAACATAGGAGTGTACGCAGTCTGCGTAGGTTGAGACCTAGATATTGCATCGTGCAATCCTACGTAAAATGTTGGTCGTTCAGCTTGTGTATGCACTGCTATTGTCTTATTATGCATGAGAGAGTATTTAGCTACAGTCCATTATCCAAAAATGTTAGACAACTTTAAAGCGCATGTCTAATAGTTTATATAAAATCAATGCTCTACTATTCTTTCGTACCATTATGGGTGAAGAACTGGAACTTCGAGTATCCTACTTTTTAGAAGAGCTGAAAAAATTAAAACAACAACTACAAGAATATTCTGACAAGAAATCTATGATTAAACAATTTTCGCTTATTAAATTATGAAGTTACTAATTGTTGATGTGCAAGGATTTAATATAGAAAATAAGAAGTTTATTCCCAAAGAACTAGCTGCCTATGATGGAAGCAAGACTTGCCACTATGTTTTTAAAGCACCATTTGATCTAAAATACCTACCACCTGACTTACACAAACAAGCTGTATGGTTAATGAAAAATCATCACTGTATCCCATGGAATGAGGGATATACACCAATTCACAAGTTTTCTGTTATAATCAAGAATTTAACAGAGAAAGTAGATCAAGTTTATGTGAAAGGGAGAGAGAAATCCGAATACATTCGAAAATATTCATTAAAACCAGTCATAGAACTTGATGAAAATCCAAAATTATAAGAAGAAGAAGATCATTGTTTTTATCATTCTAAATCACCATGTATATGCGCACTTACTAATGTATACAATTTATATAACAATTATTTAATGATTGAATAAAACACATAAATGAAATAAAGTTTTTTATTTGTTATAAATTAGGTTTCAAACATTTCTTGAATAATTTCAGGTGACAAAAATTTCTTTACTTCATCCAAATGCTCCTCAAATCCCATTTCCTTCATAGAGCGAAGAAAAGTTCTTATATCAGAAGTATGTAAATATATGTTACAGGCTTCTGCAGCTTTTTCATACTTTCTTGCCAATTCCATACATTCCTCATACGTATAGAATCTTTCGAATCCATACTCGGCTTCATGCTCAGCATCAAATTCTAAATTACTAAAGTGTTGCGATAGATTCTCTATAGCACTTGTTAGGTTATATGCTACTCGTTGAGATGTATATGCTAACCACATCTTGTATGAGTATATGAGACTTAAAGTAAGTTCAGAGCTTTAAATATTAATTTAAGAGGTGGGGGGAATAAAAAGAAAAATATATTTATAAATTTTTATTTTCAATACAACTTTTTACAAATTCATTACATGCAAATATTTCTACATCCTCCACAACGCAATCTGAGTAAAAGTTTAATAATTCTAAAACACAGCAAACATTTAAACTATTTTCCATAAGTGAAATAACATCATATACATTTTTTAACAAATCGCCATTTTTCATAGAGATTCCACTAACTAAAATATTGTAATATTTGGAAAATTCCTGGTTTTTTAAGATATCAAAACGATATTTGATTAAATTTGTCAAGTTCACTAATTCATTTATGGTATCACCAGCTAGGAAAACTTCATTACCGCCATCTTGTGCAATCTTAATTATTCTTGCATCCCCAATAAACACAAAGTGAATCTCATAACCGTTTCCCTTCATGGGTTGCCACCCGGTGTTGTTGGAATAAATAAAGCTCAACATAATTCCTTGATTATTTAGGAAGGAAATCCATTGATCTTCATTAAAAATCACATTTTGATTGTATTTGTATACACAGAGTTTAACAACAGGAATATATTTTCTCTCTAAGGAAAATCCAACGCTGACCCATTTGGATTTGGATTTGTTTATGTAGTAGATGGTTTCATTGATGAGAGCTGCATTGCGCTTCTTACTAAACTCTTGTTGGTTATAGTTTGTTGATTGATACATTTTCAGATGCTTGCTGTAAATAATGTCAGTACAACTGTGGGTGACTGCTTAAATAGACAGATGTGGTAGTGGGGATAGTAAGCGTGGTAGTGGGGATAGTAAGAGTGGTGGGGGGATTTAAACACTAATCTTATAGATTTAAACATCATTTAACCACTAACCATGAATGAGTGTAAGACAGAACTTTTTATCGACATTCAAGGATTCAACTGTTCCTTTGGATACATTCCAAAAGAATTAGCGATTTATGATGGGATTCGTTGCTCAAATTATCTGTTTAAATCACCATTTCAAAAAAATATGTTATCTGCTCCTGATATCAAACTGGTTAAATGGGCTGAAGAGTATCATGGACTGAAATGGGAATTTGGAAATATAGAACTTAATGAAATTGATGATATTTTAAAGCATGTGTTAGAAGTTTATCAATCGCCCAAAATTTACATGAAAGGGAATGAAAAAATAAACTACTTAAAAAAGTTTTTGGGTGAAGATTTCATATACGCTATTCCCATTGGTCAAGAACCAAAATTAAGTAGATTTAAGAAAATTCCAGAATGCTATTTTCACAAAAATGTGAATCCATGGCTTTGTGCATTAGCTAATGTAAAATTGTTATATAATTATAGACATTGTTATGAATAAAAACGTTTATTAGAAATATGTTTTTATTGAATCCAGAATTTTATTTATAATACAAATATACTTTGAATAATATATATCCCATAGTACATATAAACACTACTAACAATATACTCAATAATATTATACACACATTTACATTGCATTTTTCTAGACAAGATTTTCTATACAACTGATTCCATTCCTGTGTCACTATTGAAGTTTTATTGAAATAATATAATCTTAACTTATATTGTACAACGGTAGAATTATTTATAATATTATCATCTATTTTGTAGGTAAATAAACCATTATTTATATTCATTCTTTTCCATGTTGAAGGCCAACTATCATTATTAACAGATAGACAAATAAATGCTTCTCGAACATTAGGATCAACTTGTATGAACAAAGTATTGTTAACGAATGCTGATAGAAATAAAACTCCTCCAAGTAGCAGAGTCATTTTCAAAATAAACTATTTTCCAAGGTTCTTACGTTTTATATTCGTCATGCACTAAATCTTTTAGAATATCAATTACATTATTAACCATCACATCATCAGTCTTGGATTTCTCGTCCAAAATACTTATATGTTTGTGTCCCCAAGCTAAAGTTCTAAAAGAATCTCTAATTATATAGCGTTTATCATCTTTTGGAGACAAAGCAACCTTATTTTTTAATTGTGTAAACATGTCATGTAAAATGGAATGAAATATATTCATTTTTCTAAATT
The DNA here is from genome assembly GCA_963971165.1 of Philopedon plagiatum. Classification (NCBI taxonomy): domain Eukaryota; kingdom Metazoa; phylum Arthropoda; class Insecta; order Coleoptera; family Curculionidae; genus Philopedon; species Philopedon plagiatum. The sequence continues at coordinate 36,052,857 of OZ020193.1, read as the reverse complement.
TGGTTTCCGAATTTTCAACTACGTCTTTATAATCTTGTTTAGTAATGGAATTTTCTATAACATATTTTTTTACTCCCATTGCCTTTTTTTCAGATTTATCTTCCAAATTTACACAGTAGGCTTTAGCTCCCGTCTCATAAAAACTTAAAATTGGTTTACCCGCAAATTCATCTTTCATTCGCCCTAATACAGAATTGTTCCTAGTTATATTATGTATATTGTTTTCATTGTAATTAGAAGTGTCAAATTTATGTAAGTTGTCTTGCATATCTTTATAAAAGTTTTCTGTTCTTATGTTTAAAATTAAACTATCTGTATCCGTGTATAACAAAATTGCTTCGTCTCCATACTTGCTCTTAATATAGTCATAATAAAAATCATATAAAACGGTTTTTGATCATTCCAAGACTGTGAATCCAACATAAACGGGTTTGTTGTAAGTTATCTTTACTCTTTCCATTTGTATGGCGACCAAGTTTTCATTAAAAACTAATCGATCTTTAAAATTGGGTTTAGCAATCAATGTCTGCGCACCTTGCTTTTTACCAATGTTCTCCCAGTGTGTGATTAATCTAATGTCAACTCGTTTGTCAATGTTCTCTAAAGATTTACCATAAATGGCATTATTAAATAATTTATAAGTATCCTTTTCCAACTTATTTTTAGATTTGTTCCTCATTTCGGTATTTAAATCGATGTATTGTTTTAGAAATGCAGCTTGTTTAAATTTAATAACTCTATGAATTTTAGTTAATTTTAATCCGTTTTTAAGCACCTGTTTCAGATTTCGGTAATGAATAACATATTTTTCTTTATGGTTTAAATTGCATAATAATTTCTTTTGTTTTGAACCTGGTGCGCAAATATTTTCAGCCAAAAAGGGTAGTTCATCGTGTTCTTGATGTAAACGTTGAGGATACTTTAAATCTACTTCCAAAACGAACCCGAATTCAGCATCGTCAGGAAGAGACATCACATCAAGCTTTTCAGTTTCTTCATCGTTCAACCAAGAAAAATCACTTACGGGGAGACATTGCCTCATACTATGTCCATACAAGTTAGTGGCATCCAAATACATTATAAATGAATTTGGTTTATTATTATCATAATTTTCCAAGAATGGATTATTAGCTTCAGCTTTTCGAACGCTGCAATGACAGACACCACCTCTTATATTATTTTTAAAAAAATGTATCATTTTTAACATTGAATCCCAGCTTAAACCTGGTAATGTATAATACTGTGCAGGATCTAGCTTAAAATTATTTAAAGATACATTTCGAAAAGCTTCAAAAAAATCTGTTAATATGAGAACATCAGACAATAGATAAATTTTGGTATACTCCATCAGATTTTGACAATTAAACAATTTCCAAATAGTAATTGCTCTATTGTAATCCGATGGACACATAAGTTCATCTTTAAGTATATCATAGAACTGTTCAATAGCTGGGAATTGATTCTCCTGTAATTTTTCGAAAGAATCAACATAAGAATAAGGATAAACGCCTTTTTTTCGAATTTCATTAAACTCGTCAGGATCTCCAAAATGTTTTTTAATTTCAATGCATTGATTTAGTTCTAAGCTTTCACCAAACTTTTCCAAAGAATAACCAACGAAACGGAATGAATCTAAAAATCTCATTTTAATAAATATATTTCTTTCTTTATTGTCTTTATCTTTTACTTTGTCTACTAATATGGATTTTGAAAATGAAATCTAATTTTCCTTAGTTTGTGCAAGTACATCAATATTATCTTCTTCACAACACAGTTGTTTAACGAATAAATGACTATCATAACCAGTTAAATTATGAAAAAAGATGGGTATAAAATTTGGAATTTGAAAGTTTAAGTTGCAAATACTGTGAGCTGCATTTCGAAATTTACCAGTTAAATGATCATGATCCCTTACTTTTTCATTTTCTTCAAGTGTTTCGTTACATATATAACAAATTGTGCTATTTTTATAAGCCACCTCTTCCTCATCTGATAAAGGAAGCATTTTCACTACATTTTTAAGATGGTCATTATAAATTCTCTGTACATGACCTTCAATTCGTTTACAAAATTCATCAGCTGCATCTAAACCAAAATATGAATCTAATACTGATAAAGAATCATTATATGAGCACTTAATAAAATAGCAAAAAGCATAAGGTTCATGTTTAAATGTATTTAAAGTATATGAATCCTCATCATTATCTGGTTGATCAAACTGCAAAGGTTTTAAAAAGCATTCAAAGTCTGCGTATATGACAAATGGAACTTTTAGTTGTTTTTGAAAATTTTCAAACTGTAAAATATTTTCTGGTATATGCTGACCGTACTTATTTATTTTAATGTTATTGGTAGGAACTTTTGTAAACAAATGATTACAATCATTTGATTGGTGTAATTTTAATTTTTCCATCGAGGTAAAATAAATTAAACATTCATCACAAAAATATTTTTTATGTTGTGTTTGATTAATCTGAGATGATACTAATCTTGACATATCCTTAATCCAACAATAATGATTGTTTTCACCTTCACCTTCACTTATCAACAACAAATTTATGTGTACTGGAAGTTTTTTATTTGTATAATGAATATTTTATCATATTTTAATTTATTATCCTCATAAACACTCTCTAAACCGTAAACGTTTACAGATATTTGATCAAGCGTTTCAAATTTCTGTATATCCTTTAATTTCACAGGAAACTCTATTCCTTCAAAATTTAAATAATCTAAAAAATTAGGGTATGAACTTGTTCCATCACCATGATTTTCAGTTAGAAATAATGCCCTTATCACACTCCATCCGAAACATTGTGAATCATTATTTTTGATGTTAATAACACCTCGTTTATTTGCAATTTGTTTTGGATATATGAAGATGCTCTAAGTGGATTATACTTGTTTATGTTAAGCTCCAAATGTAATATTTTTTCCAACGCCCAACCTGGTCCATTCTCGGCAAATATTGACACCTTTTCTTTTATTTCAGACAAAAACTTCGTATAAATATCAGATAAATCTGTTGTTGAAGTTATGACCTTATTTTTTGTGTTAAACGATTTAGATTCTAAGGTCTCTTTTGTTTGTAAAATGTATTGACCAAATAGTTCTACATTAATCTTAACACTTCTATGCTTAGCTAACTGTTCGGAAAGTAAACTTACAAACTTTTGTTGTATTTCATCAAAAAACTCTTCAATGTCCACGTACTTTTTCGATGGGAGCAGCATGTAGGACACAATCCTGTTTTTAAACGCGGAAGTTAAAATTTTCACTTCATCAACACTTTTAAGTTTACTTTTATGTAAGTTTGAACGTAAATGGGCAGCAAGTTTATTTTTCACCTACCAAGTATCACAATCTTTACATCGTGATAAAGTAAGTTTAGGTATTGGGGGTCTATCTTCTTCTTTGGGTCTTTTCATTGGTACATGGTTTTTCTTTTTTCGCGAGAACAAGATGGTCTATATTGACACGATTCTCTTTTATGTCTATAAACATTTGATTTTTGAGTAAAAGTTTTGTTACAATCACTGCACGAAAACATGATTATGAACTGAGAAGACGAACTGAATGAATTTAACGTTCTAATGGATTTTTATTCTTCAGCAATCAATCTACTCATTACATTATAGGATTCATGTGAATCTAATCCTAAATTTATTATCGTCAAATGATCATTAAAATGTTTAACTGTTATAAATTCCTTAAGTAGATTATCACATAGAATAATAGCTTCATCATATAATGTTAGTATTTCACTACCATAATTTTTTTGAAAAAGTCTGTATTTTACTGTAATAAGATGATATTGGAGTTCCAACACTTTTATTTTTACTTCATGTTTTAGCATTTTCTTATTCTTTTATAAAAGTCAACACATTCTTCAGATATTTTCACTGGTCTCAGTTGACAACAATTTGTACAATATTGAATACAAGCATTTGATTTATTTACTATTAGTTTTTTACAAACTAAACAACGACACCTTGATAAAACACTAAAGTTATATGTCGTAATAATGATCCACGGAGGATACATAACTAACAAGGAATCATTTGTTCTGGCTTTAAATATGGGTTTGAAGTAGCAGGGAGAGGAGTGGGGGGGGGGGGGGGGGGAAGTGGTAGGGTGAAGAGTGGGGGAAGTGGTGCGGTGAAGAGTGGTGGGATGCTTTAAAGTGAATCACTGAATCCAATGAAATTTGTTTGGTGTTTATAAAAAATACATTTATTAAAATACAAGTAAATGTTTATCTACATTAGTCTACTTTATGTTTCTATTGCACATGAAACATGATTCCAGGGATACAGGGGGGGGCATCGAAGTGTGTGTTCCAGTCAGGACGATTATAATGAAAAAAACATGGCAATTTACTTCGAAGATTAAAACTTGATTTATAAGACATTGGTAATTTTCCCCATACATCCAAGAGCTCCAAAGGGTCTGCATAATTAATTAGATAGTCCAAAGGTAACATTTTTAGTTCATCTGTCGTAAAATCTTCCAAGGTTTTCTTTCCGCTTACATGACTAAACATTATATTTGCTGTTGAGCAAGACATAATTTTCTGCTTCCAACTCTTGAATCCTTTTACGCTCTGCTTCTCGAAATTTCTTTTTTCCTTTTTTGGAGAGATTAGGTGGAGGTTTTCTTAAAATTAAATTCTTTTCTATGTACTCTTGTGGATTATAGCTTTCGCAATGTTCTGTGTCCCATGAATAATCAATAGGTACTGCCAAAGACATTGTTGTGAATTTTGTTTTATTATAGCTTTAAGGAATTTATATAAGGCAGTGTGAAGAGGGGGTGGATTTGGTAGGGAGTGGGTGGATTTGGTAGGGAGTGGGTGGATTGGGAATGGCTTTGGAAGCTCATTTGGAAGCTTATTTGGAAGCTCCTTTGGAATGATTTCGGTAAAAGATAACTACTTCCCACACCAGGAGGACAAGTTGGTATTCCCTCAAGAACTGAAAGCACAACTGATGCAACAGCTGCATTGTGAGCCATTGTCGGGACACCTAGGATATGCAAGAACTTATGACAGAATAAACACACGCTATTATTGGGATAAATTGCATCTTGATGTGAAGAAATTTATTAGGGGATGTCCTGATTGTCAGACGAGAAAAGGGCCAAACAATGAAAAACCAGCAGCAGGCGCGGCCCGTGAAATTTTAAAGTTGTATATCTCTGTTGCTGCTTATGAGACCCATGCCAAATTTAGGTTTTTTAATAGTGAGCCCACTAGGAATGTTTTGGTAAAGAAAAAAAATATTTTGTGATTTGCGAAAAAAAGTTGAATTTTTGAATTGACCCACCTGGGTGAAAAATTAACACGCTTAGGTATTTTATTTATTACTTTTTCTAAACAAATTTTACATCATTTTGTCGACAATTCTTAAATTTTAAGAGAAAAAAATGTGTTAGTAGAAAGTTATAGTCATTTGAATTTTTTCAACCGAAAAATAATTTAAATTTTCGGTTGCAAAAAATTCAAATGACTATAACTTTCTACTAACACATTTGTTTTTCTTAAAATTTAAAAATTGTCGACAAAATGATCTAAAATTCGTTTAGAAAAAATAATAAATAACATACCTAAGCGTGTTAATTTTTTACCCAGGTGGGTCAATTCAAAAATTCAACTTTTCACAAAATATTTTTTTTCTTTACCAAAACATTCCTAGTGGGCTCACTATTAAAAAACCTAAATTTGGCATGGGTCCCATAAGCAGCAACAGAGATATACAACTTTAAAATTTCACGGGCCGCGCCTGACCAGCAGATGATCTGCAACCAATAAAGATTGATGATTTGCAGCCTTTCGAAATGATAGACATAGATATTTTAGGACCCCTAACAAAAACAAAAAGTCAAAATAATAATTTAGTGGTTTGTACAGATTATGTGACCCGTTATACCATAACCAAAGCAATACCTAGTGCAAAAGCAGAAGAGATAGCATCGTTTCTGATGGACCAAGTAATAAGCATCCATGGAGTACCAAAGAAAATATTGAGTGACAGAGCTCAAGTTTTTAGGTCAGAATTGGTAAGAAGAATGGTGCAAAATATGGGCTCAGAAAATGTATATACTACGTCATACCACCCGCAGACTAATGGGCTAACTGAGCGTTTTAACAAAACAGTAGCAGATATGCTCAGCCTGTATGTGTCTACGTCACAGGATGACTGGGATAAATACCTACCAATGGTAACATTTGCCTACAATTCCAGCAAACAGGACACAACTCAGTTTTCGCCATTTTATTTAGTTTCTGGAAGAAACCCACAGCTCATACCGGACGCCATGTTCTTAAAATCAGCCACTATGCTTAGTCCGAACCCGAATATAGAGGAACACAGACAGGAAGCAAAAAGAAATATTACCCAGAAACAGAAAAAGGACAAAACCCGATATGACAGTAATCACAAAAAACTGAGACTGGAGATAAAGTCAAACTTAGAGTTTACATTAGAAAGAAAGGAAAAAGTGACAAACTGCAGTGCAAGTATCACGGACCATTTGTAATTGTAAGAAAAGCATCGCCAGTAAATTACATTATCCAGAGAGGTGAAGGAGCAAGAGCTAAACAGGAAACAGTCCATGTATATAGATTGGCCCCGTACCACGAACCATATAACTTTGAAGAGTAGTAGGAACAATGCATATATTTTTTTGTTGTTATATAAAAGCAAACATTGAGAATAAATTCTCTAACCACCTGAAAATTCCTTATACAATAAGGATTTCAACAAATGATGGTAAAACAGCTATTCTCCGGGCTATATGCCCCTCCGAGCGCTGAATTACATACCAAAATTTGCCGTATTTTCTTCTATCACAGTTAGATAAGAGAATACTGTTTCAAATGCAAGAAACTACCAGGAAGAAGGAAGCTTTTTCTTTAGTTAGAATGTCGTCACCTGCAGACCGGTTTCGAACTCGTTGGTTCTCATCAGTACAGGATAGACGAACATACCAACCTTCCGAAAAAGTAATCCCTTAAAGCTACAACTGTCGTACTGCATAAGCAGTGAGACACAGGCAGCGCCATCCATTAGCAGTTTCAAGCATTCAGAGTAGAGTTTACCGTAAGGTAAAATTATCAAACGTATGAATGAAAGTCTACTTGTCAGGGGTACATATAAATATGCAAACATTGAGAATAAATTCTCTAACCACCTGAAAATTCCTTATACAATAAGGATTTCAACAAATGATGGTAAAACAGCTATTCTCCGGGCTATATGCCCCTCCGAGCGCTGAATTACATACCAAAATTTGCCGTATTTTCTTCTAACACAGTTAGATAAGAAAATACTGTTTCAAATGCAAGAAACTACCAGGAAGAAGGAAGCTTTTTCTTTAGTTAGAATGTCGTCACCTGCAGACCGGTTTCGAACTCGTTGGTTCTCATCAGTACAGGATAGACGAACATACCAACCTTCCGAAAAAGTAATCCCTTAAAGCTACAACTGTCGTACTGCATAAGCAGTGAGACACAGGCAGCGCCATCCATTAGCAGTTTCAAGCATTCAGAGTAGAGTTTACCGTAAGGTAAAATTATCAAACGTATGAATGAAAGTCTACTTGTCAGGGGTACATATAAATATGCAAACATTGAGAATACATTCTCTAACCACCTGAAAATTCCTTATACAATAAGGATTTCAACAAATGATGGTAAAACAGCTATTCTCCGGGCTATATGCCCCTCCGAGCGCTGAATTACATACCAAAATTTGCCGTATTTTCTTCTAACACAGTTAGATAAGAAAATACTGTTTCAAATGCAAGAAACTACCAGGAAGAAGGAAGCTTTTTCTTTAGTTAGAATGTCGTCACCTGCAGACCGGTTTCGAACTCGTTGGTTCTCATCAGTACAGGATAGACGAACATACCAACCTTCCGAAAAAGTAATCCCTTAAAGCTACAACTGTCGTACTGCATAAGCAGTGAGACACAGGCAGCGCCATCCATTAGCAGTTTCAAGCATTCAGAGTAGAGTTTACCGTAAGGTAAAATTATCAAACGTATGAATGAAAGTCTACTTGTCAGGGGTACATATAAATATGCAAACATTGAGAATAAATTCTCTAACCACCTGAAAATTCCTTATACAATAAGGATTTCAACAAATGATGGTAAAACAGCTATTCTCCAGGCTATATGCCCCTCCGAGCGCTGAATTACATACCAAAATTTGCCGTATTTTCTTCTAACACAGTTAGATAAGAAAATACTGTTTCAAATGCAAGAAACTACCAGGAAGAAGGAAGCTTTTTCTTTAGTTAGAATGTCGTCACCTAAAGAAAAAGCTTCTTTCTTCCTGGTAGTTTCTTGCATTTGAAACAGTATTTTCTTATCTAACTGTGTTAGAAGAAAATACGGCAAATTTTGGTATGTAATTCAGCGCTCGGAGGGGCATATAGCCCGGAGAATAGCTGTTTTACCATCATTTGTTGAAATCCTTATTGTATAAGGAATTTTCAGGTGGTTAGAGAATTTATTCTCAATGTTTGCATATTTATATGTACCCCTGACAAGTAGACTTTCATTCATACGTTTGATAATTTTACCTTACGGTAAACTCTACTCTGAATGCTTGAAACTGCTAATGGATGGCGCTGCCTGTGTCTCACTGCTAATGCAGTACGACAGTTGTAGCTTTAAGGGATTACTTTTTCGGAAGGTTGGTATGTTCGTCTATCCTGTACTGATGAGAACCAACGAGTTCGAAACCGGTCTGCAGGTGATGACATTCTAACTAAAGAAAAAGCTTCCTTCTTCCTGGTAGTTTCTTGCATTTGAAACAGTATTTTCTTATCTAACTGTGTTAGAAGAAAATACGGCAAATTTTGGTATGTAATTCAGCGCTCGGAGGGGCATATAGCCCGGAGAATAGCTGTTTTACCATCATTTGTTGAAATCCTTATTGTATAAGGAATTTTCAGGTGGTTAGAGAATTTATTCTCAATGTTTGCATATTTATATGTACCCCTGACAAGTAGACTTTCATTCATACGTTTGATAATTTTACCTTACGGTAAACTCTACTCTGAATGCTTGAAACTGCTAATGGATGGCGCTGCCTGTGTCTCACTGCTTATGCAGTACGACAGTTGTAGCTTTAAGGGATTACTTTTTCGGAAGGTTGGTATGTTCGTCTATCCTGTACTGATGAGAACCAACGAGTTCGAAACCGGTCTGCAGGTGACGACATTCTAACTAAAGAAAAAGCTTCCTTCTTCCTGGTAGTTTCTTGCATTTGAAACAGTATTTTCTTATCTAACTGTGTTAGAAGAAAATACGGCAAATTTTGGTATGTAATTCAGCGCTCGGAGGGGCATATAGCCCGGAGAATAGCTGTTTTACCATCATTTGTTGAAATCCTTATTGTATAAGGAATTTTCAGGTGGTTAGAGAATTTATTCTCAATGTTTGCATATTTATATGTACCCCTGACAAGTAGACTTTCATTCATACGTTTGATAATTTTACCTTACGGTAAACTCTACTCTGAATGCTTGAAACTGCTAATGGATGGCGCTGCCTGTGTCTCACTGCTTATGCAGTACGACAGTTGTAGCTTTAAGGGATTACTTTTTCGGAAGGTTGGTATGTTCGTCTATCCTGTACTGATGAGAACCAACGAGTTCGAAACCGGTCTGCAGGTGACGACATTCTAACTAAAGAAAAAGCTTCCTTCTTCCTGGTAGTTTCTTGCATTTGAAACAGTATTTTCTTATCTAACTGTGTTAGAAGAAAATACGGCAGATTTTGGTATGTAATTCAGCGCTCGGAGGGGCATATAGCCCGGAGAATAGCTGTTTTACCATCATTTGTTGAAATCCTTATTGTATAAGGAATTTTCAGGTGGTTAGAGAATTTATTCTCAATGTTTGCATATTTATATGTACCCCTGACAAGTAGACTTTCATTCATACGTTATATAAAAGCCACTAGTGAAAATAGGTCGCAAAATAAATAAAAGGTATTTTGATTTTTTCCCCCAAGTAATAAAGAGGTATAAGTTAGTAATCAGTGTTAAAGAAATATAGAGAGTGAAAAATTAAACGTTTGTGTTAAGAGATAAAAGTAAGAGAGATCGTGAACAGTTGCACGAGGCTCTGTGCAGTTGAGCGTTGCTTGAAAGCGTACCTGATCAACACGTATAACCTGGCAATGTTCAATGATGCTGTGTCGTTATTTTTGTTTTTGTTGTATAAGGGATAAAGAGTAATGGGTAAAGCCTCTAAGTAATCGTGTTTTTGTTCCGGTAGGGGAGGGGGAGAAATAAGTAGTTTGCGGAAAATTGAAAATTTTTGAAAACGTAAAAAGGTTTTAAGGGCTGAAATTATTTAAAGAAAGGTAACTGTTCCGAGCACGGTCGGGCTGGGTGGCCACGGGGGCCAAACACAAAAGATGGACGGGAACAAGCTGAAATTACTGCTTCACTGTATATAAAATTGTAAATAAATTGTGTAAGTAGTTTTTGTAGCGTCTAACTCTCTGTTCGTTTGTTTTTCATGTACACCAACCACTGAGGTCCTAAGAAGCGAGCCAGCCAGGGGAGCGGCGATGACCTGCCAGGCCAGCGGACCACTGACGGTACCAGCGGCGGACAAGCCCACCTTGGGACCACGATCAGGGGAGCGGCGACGACCTGCCAGGCCAGTGGACCACTGACGGTACCAGCGGCGGACAGGCCCACCTTGGGACCACAACCAGGGGAGCGGCGACGACCTGGCGGTGCCAGAGGGGGACAAGCCCACCTTGGGACCACAACACATGGGGACCACACTAGGGAACAATCCGAATAGGAGGGAGGAAGACCCGCCAGGAGGAGGAAGAGAGCCAGAACAAAAACGAACAAAAAATGCAGCTTTTTAATTGTATATTTTTATTTTTTATTAAACCCAAAAGAGATTTTTTTGTATTAGAGAATAGGATAGGGAATTTAGTCACAAAAATCCCTTGGATTTTTGTTTTCCGTGGGGGGGGGGGGGTGTCACCAAATCACTTTTCCATCAACCCTAACTGGTCGACTCCCCTCTTCATACGCGTCGATCGACGCACATCGGCATATCGGGCCGGCAGCAAGGGGAAGTAGTCGACCTGGGAGGGGAGATCAGCAGAAGACGTCAGTCGATACCTCGAGCCAAGCGAGAACGCTACGACGAAGAGCACGTCCAGTATCACTTTCCCGCCTCGACGGCATAATTGGAGTTTAAAAGGTAGGATTCATTTTTGGGTTATTGTAAGATGTATAAAATATAAATATTCCTTTTTATTTAATAAATAATGCTACAGTAATTAATGATGAAGCCAGTGTTTTAATAAAGATCCCGTGACAACCTAGTGATTTTTTGTAACTCGGGACATGGGATTTTCATGGTAATTGTTTCACCCCATGTTAACTTTTGTTCTACCAAAAATTTTGGGCCAAATCTCGGCAGGTACATCTTTTAGGGTCTTCAATTCGCGTTGAACGGTTTTTCCCCCAGCAATTCCATACCAATTTCAGAAAAATCTATTATTCTTTCATGTAAATTACATTGTTTTAGTCCGCTATTGCATTTAGTTATCAGTGACAAATTAATTTTAACAATGCATGGAGCTGCCAAAATCAAATACCTAACATACTGAGGTTAAAAAAAATTGCGCTTTACCAAAAAAGAAGTTATTTTTTACATCTTTGATAGCCTTACTGGTTAAAATAAGTCACTGTGCCGTCTTTTAAGGATTTAAATAACCTCGGTTTCAAATTTCGTCTTTAAGTTCCGAGTAGAACAAAAGTTAACATGGGGTGAAACATTTACCACGCAAATTCCATGTCCCGAGTTTAAAAAAGCACTATATATATATAATACATTTTTAATTACAAGTGACTTTTGAAATATCTTCGCCGTCCGTATTTTGTCCGGATTTTTATGTAGCCCTGTCCTGGTTTTTAAATTTTAGAGATGATAGTTAAAGCAGCAAGGTGATCCAGTGGTATATTCTTAATTATTTTATTTTTATATATTCTATATACATATCTTTAAAAATAAATAAAAAATGTTGATTTCTTATTCAATTTTTAATTTTGTGGGGAATTGCGTTTTGAAATTCCCCAAATTTGGGGATTGTTGCGGTAAATATTTATTTTCGTTTAATTTCAAGTACAAAGCCAGTCTAATTGACCTTGTCAGGTCTGGAAGAAATCCGGGAATTGAGTGCGTACATCAAAAGCAGAAGAAACTACATTGCCCCATTGACGTCGCAGGGTCTTAAACTGGAGGGGTTGCCGCCATTAGGGTAGGTACAGATTCGCAGCGTCTTATAAAATTATACAAAATACAAGTTGCTAAAACATTCTTTCCGCATATTCTGGTTTCAGATGCATACGTCTGTTATAAAGTCGAAATTTTTGACTTAATATGCCGAAAGCATATTCGCGTACGCAGCGGGCTCTAAAAAGGCGATAGTTAAAGTGGCGTTTCTTAGGATCAGTAGTCGACTGTTGTGACGGATAGACGGATAAGGTCTTAAGGGCATTCTTACTTTTAAAAATAGGTATAAATTTGAAGGCTTTTTAAAAAGGAATTGTGACTGATCTAGTTATTAGATGTTATTGAAAAAACTTAAGAGTACTGTTCATCTAGAATTTTCAAAAAATCAATAGGAGGCCTATCAAAAATTTTTAAAGTCAGCTAAAACTCGCCCATCTTGAAAGAATTATTACGCGATTATTTTTCAAACTATTTAAAAAATAAATGATAAGGCCACTTTTTTAACATGTTCCTAATGTGCTGTTAAAATCTGAAATAATTTAATGCGTTAGAATCGCCATAATTCCATTTTAAAAATTAATTGTTTTTAATCTAAAATCCAAGCGTTTGCACTTCTATCCTTCGCATGCTTTCTTTCTTGCCGACCGACGACGAGAAAAATGCTTCCAGTGTCGCCATTTTGAGAGCAAACTACCACTTATGATATATCACCGAAACGGGAATTTAAAGAGCTATGTAATGGTATAAAAAAATTGGTAGGTTGCCATTTAAAATAAAAAACTTAAACTCACCTCCGGAGAAACCACAATCGATATTCAATTGTTTTTTATGGCAAAAAAATGTGTTTTTGTCAACTAAAGCTTCAATCCAAAAATAAAATTTGTATTTTTAATATGAACAAAATTATGGTATGTAAAATGATGAACACATTAGTGTCATTTAAAAAAAGTTTATTACAAAACAATAGAAATACATGCATGCGCACTCTCTTTCATCCGAAAGTCGCGTCACGCGCAGCTGCTATGCTGTGTCCTCCTCTATCGCACCGAATAGTACGCGCAATGATTCCCTGTCGCGCATCGCATGCTCCAATTTTTAAACTTCAAAGCCTGGCAACCGTGATTTATGACTGGTTTTTCGCAAGCAACCTTATACCACCGTGTTCGCCATAAAATTAACTTTATTTTAATATATGTGTTGAAATAACAACGAATAGGTAGAGAAGCAAAAACTTAATCAATATCATAAGAAAACTGTTGAGTCAAATGTTTATATTTTCGACTATGAATGGGCACAGTGTAACCAAATACATATACATACATATATACGTATAGATGGATATGTAGTCACGTACTTATGTAGGGCGTGTTCTTTTAATCTTAACTTAGATTTAATGTAAGATAGAGTAGTATTATACTGGCGTGCTTTCCGAGTGGTCTTTATAGATAAAATAGACATTTTATAGAAGTGAATCTTTCTTTTATTTTCATGGCCTAATTCCTTATAGGTTATGGGCCCAGTGTACGTTGCGTGTTAGTGTGTTATTTGTGTTTCGAGTAAAATAAATACAGAGTGTCCATTTTATACAGTAACAATGGAAAATTTAAAAGTTAAAAGAAACATTAAACCTTTCGATGGTGATCGATACGGTGTGTGGAAATTTAGGATACGGGCATTGTTAACTGAACTTAACGTTATTAAAGTTATTGATGGAGATATACCCGATCCGCTCACTGATGAATGGAGTAACGCTGAACGTGTAGCTAAAAGTGTTATTGTGGAATATTTATCAGACTCCTTTCTTATTTTTGCAAAGTCGGACAATACTGCAAAAGACATTTTATGTAACTTGGACGTTATTTATGAACGTAAAAGTCTTGCCACACAATTGGCCTTACGAAAGAAGTTATTGGGGTTAAAGTTTGAAAGTCATACATCATTAATTAAATATTTTACAGTTTTCGATGACTTAATTACTGAATTAATGGCAGCAGGAGCAAAATTGGAGGAAACCGATAAAGTAGCTCATTTATTGCTTACTCTTCCAAAAACTTATGATGGAGTTATAACAGCAATAGAAACGTTATCCGAGGATAATTTGACCTTGCCCTTTGTCAAAACAAGACTTTTAGACCACGAAGTCAAGTTGACAAATGAAAGTCGAGATACGAGTGCAAAAGTCCTTTACACAGATTTTAGGGACGCACCAAAGAAGCAGAGCTTCGAATCTACCAAACATTATACTCGTAATCAAGGAAAATATAAGGCACGTCAATTTAAATCAAACAACAGACCATCTAATACTAAGTGCTACCATTGTGGCAGAAAGGGTCATTTAAAGAAAAATTGTTTCTATTATAAGAAAGCAAGTAGGTACCAAAATATTGATAGAAACCGAACTGTTCAAAATGTTGAATTATCACAGCCTTCGACATCAAGCAACAATACATCTGGTTTTGCTTTTATGGCAGGAAATTCTGAACTTGAGAAAGAAAGTAAAGAAATTACTTTTCTACTGGATTCAGGCGCATTAGACCACCTTGTCAACAGAGATGACTTGTTTCACAGTTATGTCAAATTGCCGACACCGATGAAAATTTCTGTAGCGAAAAATGGAACATGCATAACTGCAATTAAGAAGGGAAACATTCACGTAAGAAGTAATATGGGTATTCCAGGATTACTTGAGGATGTCTTGTACTGTCCCGATGTTCCGTACAATTTACTGTCCGTCAGGAAAATGCAACAACATGGAATGACAATTATTTTTGATCAACAGGGCGTGACTATAAACAAAGGCGGTAAGACCATAATGATGGGTAAGTCTTTGAATAATAACAATTTGATCGGTATTGATTTTTTGGTTGACATAAATGTTGTTAACTCTATTGCTCAAGTAACTAGTAATATAAAATTACATAATTATAAATTATGGCATGAGCGTTTGGGGCACATTGGTAAATTTAAATTTTTAGAATTGAAAAATAAACAAATGATCGAAGATATGAGTCAAATCGATCAGGTTACACCTACCAATGATTTATGTGAAGCGTGTATAAATGGCAAACAAGCACGTCTACCTTTTCAAAAAGCTAAAAATAAAAGTCATGTAAAACGGCCATTATTTATTGTCCATACTGACGTATGTGGTCCTGTCACTCCTACAACGGTTGATAATAAAAATTATTTTGTACTTTTTGTTGACCAGTATACGCACTACTGTGTTACATATTTAATAACACATAAGTCAGATGTGTTTGCAATGTTTCGCGATTTTGTCGCAAAAAGCGAAGCTCGCTTCAATCTAAAAATTGTTAATTTATATTGTGACAATGGAAGGGAATATTTATCTACCGAAATGAAAGATTTTTGTGTAGAAAGGGGCATTAGTTATCATTTGACAGTTCCACGAACCCCACAGTTAAATGGTGTGTCAGAGAGAATGGTGAGAACCATTACTGAAAAAGCTCGTGCAATGATATCTGGTGCTAAGTTAGAAAAAGCTTTTTGGGGTGAGGCAGTTCTTACTGCTACGTTTCTAATTAATTTGACACCTACTAAAGCTTTAATGCAATTTAAAACACCATATGAATTGTGGCATAACAAAAAGCCACAAGTAAAATATTTAAGGGTTTTCGGTTCTACTGTTTATGCGCATAATAAAACCAGGAAAACAAAAATTTGATGAAAAATCCTGGAAAGCGATACTAGTTGGGTATGAACCGAACGGCTACAAAGTGTGGGACGTAAACACTGATAAATTTAGTGTAGTTAGAGATGTTATTGTAGACGAGACAAATTTTTTGATGTCTAGGCCTGTAGTTGAGCCTGAAGGGGTTAATTTGAAAAACTCCCGTATAGATATGGAAACTGATGCATCTGACGTTCAGTCAAAATCAGTAGATACGTCTGTAGTTAAAACAGATAAGTCTGTAGTTGAAACAGATAGGTCTTTAGTTAAAATAGATAAGTCTGTAGTTGAAACAGATAGGCCCTCTAGTCAAAGTAAATTCCCATTGTCCTCTGAACCTAGAAGAAGTGACAGAATTAAAGATCGTCCATCTGTTTCTTATAATGAAGATGATTTATCAAATGATTATATTATGTGTGCTCAATCTATAATGTGTAAAATTCCTACCTCATATCAGGAAATTCTAAATAGGGATGATAGAATAAAGTGGGAAGAAGCTATTAAAAGTGAAATTAATTCTTTGGTAATAAACAAGACATGGTCTTTGATATCAAAACCTGATAATAAAAATATAGTTGACTGTAAATGGGTATTTGCTCTTAAAAATGATGAATTTGGAAACCCATCAAAATATAAAGCTCGTCTTGTTGCCCGAGGTTTTAGTCAAGAATACTTAAAAGATTATAATGAAACTTTTGCGCCAGTAGCAAGAATTTCAAGTTTTAGATTTATAATTGCTTTTTCAAATCAGTTTAATCTTTTAATTCATCATATGGACGTAAAAACTGCTTTTTTGAATGGAACATTAAAAGAGGAAATTTATATGAAAATTCCTGAAGGTATACAAAGTAAGCCAAATCAAGTGTGTAAATTACATAAAGCATTATATGGATTAAAACAGTCAGCAAGATGTTGGTTTGAAACATTTGAAAAGGCTCTTCAAGAAAAAGGTTTTCAAAATTCCTCAGTAGATCATTGTATTTATATTTTAGATAGGGGAGATATTTCTAAAAATATCTATGTGGTACTTTATGTAGACGACCTTGTCATCGCCACTGCTAGTAATGAAACAATGACAAATTTTAAAAATTATTTGGCAAATAAATTTTCTATGGTAGATTTAAAAGATATTAAATTGTTTTTGGGAATTAAAATTGAAAGAACCGATAATTCAATAACCTTAGACCAACGTGCATATATAAAAACAATTTTAAATAAGTTTAATATGCAAGATTGTAAATCTGTCAGTACTCCTCTCCCAAGTAAATTAAATTATACAAATTTAAATGTTCAGGAGAAATATGATAGCCCTTGTCGAAATCTGATCGGCTGTTTAATGTATATAATGCTGTGCACACGACCCGATTTAAGCACAGCTGTTAATATTTTAAGTAGATATCTCAATAATAACAACAAAGAACTTTGGCAATGTCTAAAAAGAGTTCTCAGGTATCTTAAAGGTTCAATTAATTTTAAGCTGACTTACATACAGGGTGATTACAAAAATATTTTAAGTGGTTATGTTGATTCTGATTGGGGAGGTGATGATGAAGGAAATAGGAAAAGTACTACAGGTTACTTGTTTAAATTATTTGATAGATGTGTGATAAGTTGGAATACAAAAAGGCAAACATCAGTATATAGCAGCTTCATCTACTGAAGCCGAGTATATGGCTCTTTTTGAGGCTGTGAAAGAGGCACTTTGGTTAAAATCATTGGCAATTAGTATTAATATAAATATTACAGACCCAATTATAATTTATGAAGATAATACCGGTTGCATAAGTATAGCAAATAATCCAACAAATCACAAAAGATCAAAGCATATTAGTATTAAATATCATTTTTCCAGAGAACAAATCGAGAGAGGTGTATTAAAATTAGAATATCTTTCCACAGATAAACAAATAGCTGACATATTGACAAAGCCATTACAATTAGCTAAATTCCAAGAATTTAGAGCCGGACTAGGTCTTGTAGAACTAAGAAACTAAATGGTTTGATTAGGTTTTTCTGGGTTTTCCCTAATCCTGATCAACAAATGTTGGACCATTATTGTAATTATTCCCAGAAAACACAAGGAAAGCACGATTGTTTGAGATACTGCTATATCATGATTATAATAGATGTACTTAGGTTTAAGATTTTTTTAATAATAAATATTGTAATAAGTATATAAGTTTAAATACAATTTTTTTTTTGTTTATTGATTAATTTTTGAGGTGGCGTGTTGAAATAACAACGAATAGGTAGAGAAGCAAAAACTTAATCAATATCATAAGAAAAGTGTTGAGTAAAATGTTTATATTTTCGACTATGAATGGGCACAGTGTAACCAAATACATATACATACATATATACGTATAGATGGATATGTAGTCACGTACTTATGTAGGGCGTGTTCTTTTAATCTTAACAGGTTTAATGTAAGATAGAGTAGTATTATACTGGCGTGCTTTCCGAGTGGTCTTTATAGATAAAATAGACATTTTATAGAAGTGAATCTTTCTTTTATTTTCATGGCCTAATTCCTTATAATATGTTTTAATGAGAACGCAGATGAGTACAAATTACTAGTATCGACTCACCTGTTTATACCTGGCAACCCGGTAATAGGGACCAAAAAAAAATAGGCAACCTAACTTTTGCATGTTCCTTGTGCTTTATAATTTCGATTAGTATTAAGTTCGTTTGGTAAGCAAGTGAGTGAAATATTAAAACAAAAATGAATTACAGTATTTTTAAATAAGGATTGCCATGACCATATTTCATGAGGCAGCCCATTCGCTATATATTTGTTAACATATTATGTTTGATAAAAAATACTTTTTATCCGGTAAGCAGATCGGTGAAGGACGAGCTTACTTCGGATCCTGTACTACAATAAATCGGATGAAAATGTTATTGTAGCGACGTCGTCGAGTAGGTGTCCGTCACGTCCAGGTCAAATAATTTTGTCTACGGCAGTAACAGAAATTAAAAACTCGAGAAACGATTATATTAAATGTAGGGCGCTGCTGGACAGCGGTTAATTTGATAACCCAGGATTTAGTTAAACAATTAGACTTAAACATTCATTAAATAAACGTACCCATTTCCGGAATAGGTGAAGTGTTAACTAAAATAGACTCTCAAGTTAACAGCACAATAAAATCAGCTTATAATAACTACATAGCTAATGTTTATATACAATCATGCTCGTTTGACGGTTCTAGTTTAGATGCTCCATCAGATTTAAAGTTAGCTGATCCGCAGTTTGATAAATCATCTAGAATCGATATTTTATTTGAAGGAGGAATTTTTTACGATTTATTACGCGCTGGGTGGTTTCTGCACCACTATATGCAGCTAGTCAAAATAGAGTTGTCATTTCGCGTCCCAAGCATTACAGGATCAACTAGAAAAGTTTTGGGCACGTGCAGAATTTCCTATAAGGAAAATTTATTCTCAAGAAGAGTCAGAGTGCGAAAAGCATTTTGTTGATACTGTAAAAAGAGATGCAACCGGTCGATTTTGTGTTGAATTACCGTTAAAACCAGCTGTAAATAGTGATTCTCTCGAACAGGCAAAAAATAGGTTGTATTCATTGGAGAAGAAGTTAGCAAGGAATCCTTCATTAAAGATATTGCGAGTTTATGGATGACTACAGAAATCTGGGTCACATGACCAAAATTCCTGATAATGAAATTAACACCGAAAATAAAGTTTTTTACTTGTCGCATCACGCAGATTTAAACGAGACTAGTACAACTACCAAATGGCATGCCGTGTTCGATGCGAACGCAAGGTCTGGTAGTGGTCTATCATTAAATGACGTTCTTAAAATTGGGCCTACTATATAGAATGAACTTTTCGAAATTCTAATTCGGTTTCGTCAGCATGAAGTTGTTATTACGGCGGACATTGCGAAGATGTATAGACAGGTAATGTGTCACCGGGACAGTGCGATTTACAACGTATTGTTTAGCGAGGCGAACCGAATTTAGAAATAGAGCATTTTAGACTTAATACGGTTACTTACGGAACGGCTTCCGCGTTGTTTCTAGCGACAAGTTGAGTTAGTAAGTAAAATCATCTCTAAATATTTTTACGTGGATGATTTAATTTTTAGCACGCTCTCAGTTAATGAGGCAATCGCGATAGGACGACCGATATCGCAAACTTTAGCTGAATACGGGTTTCCAGTTCGAAAGTGGTGCTCAAATAAAACCGAGGACTTAGAAGCGTTATCTGACAAAAAGAATAGCACTTCTAGATATGTTATCACCGATAGTGACCCAAAGAAGACGCTAGGTATATGTCGGAGTGCTAACCATGATACCATAGATTGCCATAGAATATACTATTAAACCTCGGCCTAATCGTAGTGCTGTTACTAAACGTTTAATATTATCCACAATATCACAGATATTTGATCCACTACGGCTAGTAGGACCGGTTACATTTATAGCAAAAATTATCTTACAAAAATGATGGCAGTTGCAGGTAGGTTGGGACAAGGCCATACCTTTAAACTTAACGACGCTTTGGCAAAATTTTTATACTCAGTTAGACTCGTTGACGTCGATCAAAATTTCAAGACAGTATCTTATTAGGAATGCACGTTATATAAAGGTCCACGGACTTTGCGATGCAAGCGAAAGCGCTTACGGCGCATGCGTTTATTTGCGATCGATTGATGAGCAGAAAATGGTTTAGTTAAACTTGTGTGTGGTAGGACGCGCGTTGCACCAATCAAATCCACGTCTTTGCCGCGACTTGAGCTTGGCGAAGCGATACTTTTAGCACGATTTGTGCATAAAGTCTACAATACGAGAGATATAACAGTGAATAACACGATTCTTTGAACGGATTCCACTATAGTTCTGTCACGGCTTGCTGATGAACCTTCCGCATGGAAGACTTACGTCGCAAATCGCGTCGCGGCTCGCAGAGATTCAGTATTTAAGTAAGTATGAGCAGTGGAACCATGTCATTTCAGCGGATGACATAATATCTCGGGGTATAAATCTAAATCAGCTTAACGATCAGACTTACGGTGGCATGGACCGGTCTGGTTGACTCAGCAGCCAGAATTTTGGCCTGAATTTCAAATCGAGAAATCTGACATTGTACACGAAAAACGAAATAGAAAAATAATACTTTTCTCGACGGTGGTGGATAAGACAATTTTCGGTCTTAAAAATTCTCTATTTCAAAAATTGATAGGTTGATGTTTAAGGTTTTATAACAATTTAAAGTGTAATTCGTGCGATAGAGAATATAGTAAAACTTTAAGCGTGTCCGAATTGGACGATGCCCTAATGTTGCTAATAAAGGTAGCACAGCAACAAGAATTTGCTTGAGATATACATTCTGCCGTGCTAAGAAAAAACAACGTACCGTATAACGGGGTTATTTTGGATTCGCGGGGATATTTTGGAAATCATGCCACGAGTCACAATATGTCAACTCTGCTAAGAAGAATTCTTCCAACTGAGTCGCCGGCGACGATTTCAAGGTCAGATAACATCAGTGAAGCGGCTTATTCTTAAATGCGTAGTCAGAATAGGTATTTTAGGTTGGTAGTGGACGTTGAGTTCGGGTGGTCGTTAACGGGCGGAAAATTACAACGTCAAACTTTCGCCTGTGGAAAGGTATTATAGGGATATATTAAATTAAATATATGGTGGTGGAGTAATTGGTAGGAGTGTAAGTAACAATTCTGCAAATGAATATTTCCGTAGCTTTATTTTTAGAAATTTTACGCCCTTTTTTCTTAAAATGGGTAATTTTGGACGAAAAATCCAAAATAACCCCTGTGTCCAAAATAGCCCCATTATTTGTTTTTTTTATTTTTGTAGGAAAAATGGTACAAGAATACAAAAAAAATATCCCATGCCCGAAATGGAAAATATTATTGGCCATATAAATGTTACACCTCAGAATCACGTAATAAGGCCATACAAGAAGTTCAAAGCAAATCTTTAAATCTTCAAGAAGCAGCCGACAAATATGGAATTCCTAAGTCGACACTAGCTCTGAGAGTTAGAAAAAAGGCCACTCATGTAAATGCAGGAAGGTCATGTCTTCTAACAGAAGAAAAAGAAAATATGTTTGTTGAACATTTAAATCTTGTAGCATCGTGGGGATTTCCATTTGATAGGTGGGATCTGCGAATCTTAGTTAAATCCTATCTCGATAAAAAAGGCGTACAAGAAAGGCATCTAAAGAATAATTTTCCTGGCGAAGACTGGGCTACAAATTTCCTAAAGCGACACAAAGAAAGAATTTCACATAGACTATCGGCCAATATTTATTTCTACAAAGAGGGCAGCAATGACAAAAAGTAAACTTGACGAATTTTTTAACAACGCTAAAGAGATTTTAACCAGAACTGATCCCGGGCTAATTATTAATTTTGACGAAACAAACTTAACAGATAATCCTGGAGACAAAAAAATTATTTTTAAAAGGGGCACAAAGTATTCGCAGCGAGTCGTCAACAGTACAAAAACAGCCATTCGCCTGATGTATGCAGGTACCGCTGATGGTCAAATGTTACCTGAATATGTGGTTTATAAATCCGAGCACATGTGGAACACTTGGACTGTTGGTGGGCCAGACAGAACTCGATACAATGGATCTCGTAGTGGTTGGTTTGACGCAGCCTGTTTTGAGGACTGGTTTTTCCAGGTAGTTGTCCCTTTTTGTAGAGGAAAAGATGGACAGAAGGTGACTAGAATTACTGTTTCAGTTTCGGGTTGATTTTCTAATGTTGTATTTTGTTTTGCAAGTGTTGATAGGAGATAACTTATCTTCCCATTTCTCAATGGATGTTCTCGCGAAGTGTCAAGAGCTTAATATTCATTTTATTTGTTTGCCCAGCAATTCAACTTATCTTATGCAGCCGCTCAATGTTGACTTTTATGCACCGTTAAAAAAATACTGGAGGGAAATTCTGACGCAATGGAAAAAGGGACCCGGACGTAAATTGACAACACTTACAAAGGATGCATTTCCACAATTATTAAGGAAGTTACATGAGAAAATTGCCGTTCAAAGAATTTAATATCGGGCTTTAAAAAAACAGGACTGTATCCATTTGATCCTTCGCAACCAAAAACCAGATTGCCTCCCGAGAGCGAAGACATTGGACAATCTCATTCGCTTATTTCTGATGCAGTTGTTGACCTTCTCAAAGAAATGCGAGGGTCGAACGAAGGTAATCTAGGAGAAAAAACGAGACGAAAGAGTGTCAGTTGAGCCTGGGAAGAGTATATGCGCAGATGATGTTGCAAGTACTTCTAAGGAAAAAGCTGTATCGAAGTCTGTCAATGTAAAGCAAAAATTGTATCACCCTAATAATGAACCTACTACGTCCTTGGAATCAGGAGGAAGAAGACTAAAAAAAACACGAAATCGTAAAGAAAGTGTAAGTTCGACATCTGAAAATGAGGACGATTTCGAATTGGTTGATGAGAGTTCAGATGATGGTACTGAAAGCTTTAATAGTGATGATTTACCTGTATTCGACCAATATAATACTGTCAAAGAACCGTCTGTCAATCCGGAATATGTCAGTTCTAGTGATGATGAAGTCCCCTTCAGAAAACAGCCTAAATTAGTGATAATCTCCCTGGGAAACACCAATGTACAGTAAAAGAGTCGTCTGTCGGTCAAGGATATGACAGTTCTAGTGATGACGAAGCCTCTCTCATAACCCTCAGAAAGCCCAAAATATTTACCATATTTCCATGTGTTGGTAATTGGGTACTCGTCGAATATCAGAAAATACATTGCTGGTACTATGTGGGGAAAATAATATCCTTTTCTGAAAATGAGCAACGTCCATTTAAAGTGGATTTTCTTAAACCGTCTAAAAGCATGGCGGTTTTATTTATCCACTCAAGAAAGACGAAGATGATGTAAATCTAGGTATGATTATTAAAGTCTTGAAAGGCCCTGTGCAAACCAACAGCGGAAAATATCTAGTTTTTAAGTTTAGCGAAGATTTGTCTTCATTTTCATTTAAAGCTTAATCTTAGTTTACCTACTTATGGGAACTTTTTTGCTTTTTGTACCTGTTATTATTTGTTCCTATTGAGTTGTGTTTATTTAAAGAGGACTTAATACCTATGTTTAGGTTTATTTGTTCCTATTGAGTTGTGTTTATAGAAATAGGATTTAATATGTTTAGGTTTATTTGTTCTTATTTAATAAAGAATCAACTTTAAATTGAGTTTTATTCATTTTTTTTATTTACTAGCGCTCAAAAATAACATTTGAGTGTTAGTAAATAACAAAAAAGGGAGTCCAAAAAGCCCCACGAGCGGGGAAATATTATATAATGCGATATTTTTACGAAGTCTAAATAATCTCCGGTCTAAGGGGCAATTTTGGACGGGTACAAAAAAAAAAATTTAGGACCCACCCGATAACACCAATTAAGACACTTACTTAAACCTAGTCCTTCCCAAAGCAACAGCCACACCTAGTTTTCCCTCGCTAAGTTTTCTGATATTTAAAAAAAAGGTCAAAAAAAGTCTAAATTAACCCCGTTATATGGTAACTTAAAAAAATCAAAAATGGGATTTTGTCAATTTCAGAATATACATTTAAGGTTCTATCAGGTGTCATATTTTTTTTAAAATTTCGAATTTTTTATGTGCTAAAAATAGGTTTACACCCTATTGTAAATCCATGCATGATTAAAGTATAAAACATAATATAAACAACCTATCTCACTAATCCATAGCAAAAACAACGTATCTTTCTTTCATCATTTTATATTACATAGCATAAACATCGCATCTTTTAGGATGTGTTGTTTATCTTAAGTAAATTCTCATTAAAAGCTGGTCATATTACAATAAGACTATTCTACGCGACGCGCTGCGTTGTTTATGTTATGTAATATGAATCGAAGACCTCCCGCTATTGCACTGACTGACCGTAAGTGAATCACGGTTCCCGCGAATAAAGAATTTAACGATCATTCTACAGCCAAGGGCGTGATAAATTCTGATTTAATCCTTAACTGCTGACATGGAGTCGATGGGACTCCGCGCACCACGTTTTAGCCTTTAACTCCCATTTCTATTTCGTAGTGAACCTCCCGCGCTCAGTACCTTTCTGGACTTTAGTCTACTGGTATGCGTTAAAGGCAAAGTGTCGTGCCGTTTTTCGTTTTTGAGCTACGAGTATCGCGGGGTCTGTTAGACTCCATGTCAGCTTGTGTGAAACAAAACTAATTATTTAGACTATGGCTTGTTCTCGAAAATCCACTAATATTTTCGATCCAGATTTTGAAGGCTTATGTAACAAGTGGTACGATGAGACAAATAGTGATGTAAGTGATTCTGAAGACGGTGTAGATAACTTTATAGTCAGTGATCATGATACCGAGAGCGAACAAGAGGGGGATTTGGAAGAAAAGACCGTGGAAGAAAAACCAGCTACAAATAAAAGATTGGTCAGTGGACGTGACACCCAAAGAGAGTCGGTTTTCGAAGCGGAGTCGACAGAAGAATCTGCCTCAAATAGTGGACAGGGACAAGCAAAAAAAGATAAGGGATATTTTTACGGGAAAACCCGTTTCAAGTGGAGCAAAGTAGAGCCAGTAAGAAATGTTCGCAAGTTATACGTCGGGCCAAGGGACAGGCGTTTTTAAAAAACACTGTTTTCAAAAACTGTATAACAAATTTATTTGATTTTGGGAAGAAGTTTAACAATTTAGCAAGCAACTATAACGACAGAAGTGACAATAAAATCTACTCTGCTTGTATTTATAATATTTCTTATCGCTAAGGCTAGGAGTGGTCAAAAGGAGCTTAGCTAAGCAGTTTACAATATGTAACTCCTCCACCCTTAGAGGGACATATAAACTTTTAAAGTTTCTATGACCTAAATAATAATTGAATCATCTTTAACTTTATTACTTTTAAAATAAACAGGCCATAGATACTTGTAAATTAAAAACATTATTGTTATGCAAAGAATAACATACAGTAAAACTGTCCAAATACTCGTTTTATTAAAATATAGGGGTGTACTTAATAATCTTGAATTTTCAAGTTTTTGCAAATTAATATTTTCTTGTAACTTATTTAATTTATTGAAATTAATGTTATTTAGATTGAGCAGTTTTACCTTCTTATACAGTATTTTATTTGTCAAATTATTATTAATAATTGGTAAAGGAATATTTTTAAAAGTATGTTTTACATATTTATATGCTCTAATAATAATATCTCCTAATTTTAGGCTACATGGAAAGCTTAATTCTAGTATATATGTTCCATTAAATAATACATTATTTTGCGAATTTTCGCACGTTTCAATTCCTACTATATCATTATTTGTAACTAGAATCCATTTATTTGTATCAATATTTTGAAGTTGTATATTATCAATATCAACATACAGGGTGTTACAATCAGAGATATTATGTTCATATCTTAATAACTGTACCTCGCAAGGGATGCTTTTATAAAGATTTTCGGAATGTATATGAGTACATAAATATTCATTAATAGAAATGCGTTTACATGGTTGATTTGAATATCCAAAATTTCTTTGGTTAATAAGTAAATATTCAAAGTTAGGTACAATTATTTTATAATGATTTTCGTATTTAATAGGTAGGGGAAATAATTGAAATAAATCATAGTTTTCTTTTTCGACTAACGGAATGTCAATTACGAAAACTACTTCATTGTCTTTTACATAACTTCTTATTTCTAAAGTGTTTTCTATATTTAGAATATTTTCTGCTATAGGCTCAAATGGCAATTTTTCAAAATTTAATTTATTGTTAAGTATCTGTAATTCATTTAAAAATTCTTTTGTATTAATTATAGCATTGTGAAAAGCATTTAATTTTGCAAAAGTTATTGCAGTTTCGATATTTCCTAAAATATCGTAAATATTTTGATAAAATGTAGTTATTTGTAAAAAAACCATATAAATGCGAAAAAACTCAAAAAGATTTGTTTCTTCGATTTCGACTTTGTTTACTACTTCTATTATTTGATTAACTCGTAATTTTAAAATTTCTTGATTATGTGAAACGTTCTTAATGGTTTCTTGAAAATCGTCAATTGATTTACTAAATAGTGTCATTTGTTTGTCTAAAGCAACTTTTATGTCGTCTTGGTTTTTCTTTAATATATTTATGTTAGTATCGATATGTTCTGTATCTTCTTGGTCTAAATTACCTGTAATGCATTTTATTATGCTGCCTAAAGCATTTATTAAGGCTCGTCTTTTGCGAGTTTTAATTGGAAGGATTTGATTCAATTGATTATTGATTTTTTGCTTAAGATTGTCAATAATGACATAAGAATTATAAAATTCTTTTTTATAACTAGAACAGTTATTAATGTTTTCTTTAAGAATGTCGTACTTATTACTTATTTCAGAAAATTCAGTAATTAAGTTTTTCATATCAAAAATTTGAATAAAAGTCCAGTGGTTGGTTGTCTTTTGGGCGTTACCTATTTTATATGGTAATATTCCTGGGTTATCATTTAAGTTGTGGTATTTTGGGTTGTCTCCGTACACGAAGGACCATCTGTAACAAGGGGCTTCTTTAATTCTTTAATATGGACTATTTCAGTTTTACTGGGATTTTTAACGTTTTTTATTTTAACACGATTATGTTCTAGCATTTCGGTTATTACATAAGGACCGTTAAATTTAGGCTTATTTTTATTTCTCTGTAAAAGTTTTTTGTAAACTTTTTGATTTAACTTAAAATCAGGAGCTTCATTTCCTTTAACGTTTGTCTTTGCTAAAACTCTTTCTTTGGTTTGGTCAGTTTTTGTGGTGACGTTTTCATAGACTGCGTCTACTTTATCTTTATGCGATGATATGTAATCAGAGTAAAATGTCGTAGGAATAAGATCTAATGGATCTCTGGAATTTGTATGACCTAGGACAAGTTCATGAGGTGTATACTTTGTAACGCTATGAACAGTGCTATTATAAGCAATTATTGCGTATGGCATTAAGTCATTAACAGATTTATTTTTATCTTTTTCTTTTAATATTCTTAAATGTTCGATAAGGGTTGAATGAAAACGTTCTACAGGCGAATTCGATTCGTGGTGTTTAGGGGTAGTAAAATGTACTGTAATCTTTTGGGCTTTAAGTAACTCTTTTAAAAGTTCATTATTAAATTCTCCACCGTTGTCACATGTAATGTTTTCGGGGCATCCATAAAATGAGAAAAAATTAATTAATTTATCGCAAACTGATTTTGCATTTTTATCATAAGGGTAAGCTTGTCCAAATTTAGAAAATTTGTCAAAAATTGTTAAAAAGTTTTGATTCTCAAAAATGAAAGTATCTATATGTAACATTTGAAAAGGTTTACAAGGTGTGTCTGTTTTTATAAGAGGGACATAAGACTTTAGTCTACTGTATTTTAATGTTTGACATATATTACAGTCATTTATAAATTGATTGATATCATTTTTCATTTTCGGCCAATAATAAAGTTCTTTAAGGCGGTTATAAGTTTCTAAAATGCCTCTGTGATTGGTTTTTCCTTGATGTTGATGCATTATAAGCATAATTTTTTCTTCTTTGTCAGTAATAGTATTAACTAATTTTGTACAACGAATAATTTTCGGATTTTGAAAATTCTTCAGATAAACATCAGAAAAAATTGGAATTAAGTCTTTATCGTGAAAATATACGTAACACGTTTTATCAGGGTCCATATATTCTTTAATAAAAGTTTTTATAACATCAGGACTCTTTTGTAATTCTACATGATTAATTTTAAATTTTTCAAAGTTTTCAGTTTGTATTTTTATATCAGGATGTGCTGATTTTTTAATTAAATATTGTAAGCTTTTATTGTTGATAATCTCATCTAGAATGTTAAGGTTAATATTATCGGTGTCAGCTCGATTACTATGCACTGTTGAGTCAGAGGTTTGAGGTTCCACGAGTTGAATGTCAGAGATAACTTTTATCTTTTGCTTGCTTGTACTTGGTTTTTTAAACAAAGGATTTATTATTTCAGCATTTTCTTTGTCTTGAACTGGATTTTCAGAAAGTTCTCTTAAGTATTCGATAATATTTTGGTTAGAATCACCTGGATTATTTATTATTGATTCATTTCCGTATACATTTAATTGAATGCGTGACAATGCGTCTGCGTTAGTATTTAGTGAACCTTTTTTATATATAATTTGATAGTCGAATTCTTCTAAGCGTAACCTCCATCTAACTAGTTTCGAATTTGGTTCTTTTAAGTTAAAAAGCCACATCAGTGGTCTATGGTCAGTATAGATATAAAATTTACGTCCAAATAAATAAGGTCTAAAATATTTGCATGCCCAAACTATAGCTAATAATTCTTTTTCTATAGTTGAGTATTTTGTTTCTGATTCATTAAGGGTACGAGATGCATAAGCTATAGGTTTATCATTAGGAATAGTGCCCTGCGATAATATTGCGCCTAAGGAAAAATTACTTGCGTCTGTAGTCAATAAAAATGGTTTAGAAAAATCTGGGTACTGTAAAATTGGAGCGTTAATTAAAAGTTGTTTACAATGTTCAAAAGCTTTTATATATTCAGGGGTATGTTCTATTTTTACGTCCTTTTTTAAACATCGAGTCATAGGCTTTGTGATTTTTGCAAAATCTTTTATAAAACGTCTATAATAACCTACTAAGCCTAAAAATGATTTAATTTCCTTAGTAGTTTTAGGTATTGGAAAATTTTTTACTGCGTGTATTTTGTCTGGGTTTGGTTTTACACCTTCTTTACTTACTATGTGTCCCAAATATTGGACCTCTTTTCTCAAAAATTCAGATTTGTCAAGTTGTATTTTAAATTTTGAGTTGCGTAGTCTAGTAAATACTTTTTTTAGTTTTTCAAGATGCTCTTGAAGACTTGTACTAAAAATAATGACGTCGTCTAAATAAACAAAACATATTTCATTTTGTAATCCGCGTAAAATATTATTCATAACACGTTGAAAAGTTGCTGGAGCATTTTTTAGTCCGAAAGGCATTCTTAAAAATTCATAATGTCCTGTATCAGTACTAAAAGCTGTTTTAGGGATGTCTTGTTCATGCATTTGTATTTGATAAAAACCGTTTGCAAGATCTAGAGTCGTAAAATATTGTGCTTTACCTAATTTATCTAAAATTTCGGTAATATTCGGCAATGGAAACTTGTCATCGACTGTAACTTTATTAATATTTCGATAATCTACGCACATGCGCCATTTCTGTTTACCTGATTGGTCTAATTTTTTAGGTACTATCCATATAGGAGATGACCAAGGTGAATTTGAGTCTCTAATAATATTTTGAGCTAATAATTTTGAAATTTGACTTTTCACTTCCTCACGGTGTATTTCCGGGTATCTATAACTTTTTGTATAAATCGGCGTTTCGTCCGTGAGTTTAATTTCATGTTTTATCGTATTTGTAAAGCTTAAAGGAATTTCTTCGCTATGAAAAATATCACGAAATTCATAACAGAGTTTACGTAGTTCTTGTTTTTCTTCATAATTGCAATGATCTAGTCTTATATTTTTTAAATTAGCCTTCAGCTTGTTATCAATATTTTTTTCATATTTTTCTGGATATACGGGGTGATCGATAAAATTCATTTCGTTTAAGTCTATAGGTTCGACTTCGAAAGATTCAAGAAATTTAATTTCTATAGGATTTTCTTTGGGATTCAAAATTGTAGTAGAAGCAAAATTATTTTCTATTTTTACAAGACATTCTGGTATTTCTAAATCTCCTAATTGTTGATAAGCGAGTATACCGTATCCGTTTAGAATGTTTACTGGAAGTTGTATTTTTTGAATCGTTCTTGCATCAATGACATAAGTTAAATTATTTTTACAATTTTTTGAGCTTGATTGCAAGTTATTTTCGTTGCGTATTGGAATTTGTGTATTTGGTAATTTTAACGTAGATGTACTGAAATCTATGTTAGCATTTAATTGTTGCATAAGGTCTAAACCTATTAGTCCATCAAACTTATCAGAAAAATCGAAAAGATAAAATTTATGTATACCGGGAGTATTGAAAGTTGGGAAAATTGGTAAAGTTGCTACTTCGTTATGAAATGAGGTTGCGTGTGCTGTTTGTACTTGGAAAATTTCTTCTTCAATTAAATTTGGGAAATTTTCGTATGCAATTTTTTGACTTATAAAACTTCTTGTGCTACCTGTATCTAATAAAAATTTTGCATTTAGTTCGGGTATCAGAATAAATGGTAATTGTATGTTATAGTTATTTAAAAATATTACGTCATATCCGTTTTCTGGCTCGTTAGGGTAAAATTTTGGTTTTCTTGCTCATTATTTGGCAAATCGTCTGAGTTAGCAGAATAACTCAAATTTATATCGTAATCATTTTGATCTTCAAATTGATTATAGTCAGGTTCGGTATTATTATAATCATAATATTCGGTGTAATCAGTATTTTCGTAATTATAGATATTTCCAGAAGTAAAATCATTAGATTGATTTGATTGATCAGGTGGTTTTTGCAAAACTTCCTGATTATATAGTTGTTGTGTAGTAAATCGTTTATTTTGATTATTTAAGGCATTGTTTAAAATTGTATTTCCTGAGCTTGTATCCATCGGTTCTAGTTTTGTTCTTCGCGACATTTGTCCGAAATTTTGGTTATTAAATTGTGGTCTTTGTTGCATAAAATTCTGATTATTAAAGGGAGTTCTTGGAAAACTTTGTTGATTATTTGTAAAATTAGGTCTCGGTTGAGAAAAATCGTTTTGTTGTGGAAATCTAGGAAAATTGTTTTGTTGAGGAAAACTCGAAAATGGTCTTGAAAAATTATTATTCTGTGGAAACATTTGCGTTGGATTATATGGTCTAGAATAATTATTTTGAGTTGGTATAAACGTTGGTCTATATGTCTGCGACATAGAATTAGGTCTTTGATTTTTATTTGAAAACATAGGTTGTTTAATATTAGGATTATTTTGAGCGTTTTTATATAAAATAAAGTTTTCTTCTTCACGAACACATGCCATTGCTTTCTCTAAAGAATCTGGATTTTTTAATCTAGTAACAAGTTGTAAATTGTACGGTAAACCATTGAGAAATGTTTTTAATGCAAATTCGTCATAGTGTTGGATTTTTATAATCTTTGTAGCGGCATCATCAGGCCCAGAATTTAATTTTGAAAATAATAAACTGCGAGAATCTTGTATTCTCATACCAAAAATTATTGGACTTTCGTTTTTAAACGGTTTTAAATTTATTAAATCTTGGATTAGGCAATCGATCGATCTCTGATCGGAAAAACTGGTTATTAGTATATCTTTAATTAGTGCCCAAGAATTTAATTCTGTTCGAGAAACAATTAATTCGGCTGCTCGACCTGTTAATTTACTTAGAATGGTATCAAATAAACAAGTATTTATTGTAGCGTTTACATTAGTTCTGTCTTGAAATGCTTTTAAAAGATTTTCAACTGCGCTGATAAATCTATTTAATAATTTTGGGTTTCCATCAAAATGTGGAACGTTATCAGATTGGTATCTTAGAAGTTGGTAATTAACTTCAGGCATTGTATTGCTAGTTGAGCTAATAACTAATGAATTTAGAATATCGGTAATATGATCTAATTCGGAATCAATTTTGATAGTTTAAAAAGAACACTCAGTATATATGCGAATAGAAATAATCACTCTTAAAATTAAATATGCTTAATACTAAAAATATAAAGTGAAATCTTTGCAAGGACAAATGACTAGAAATATTAACAATGAAATTACACTGTAAAAAAGGAATTATTGTCCGTACAAAAATTGCAAAAATTGAAATGAAAAAATTCGAATGAAAAATTCAAAAAGTCAATTTTTCACTTACAAGAGTAAAATGACGAAAATCTTCATTTGTGTTCTTGTTCTTGTTCTTGTTCTTAACCTAGCTGGTTTGGCGATGTTTGTCCTCCCCAGGTCCTTAAATCTAGCTGGTTTGGCGATGTTTGTCCTCCCCAGTTTTGTCCACGTTCAGCGATGTTTGTCTGTCGGTAGACCAGGAAAACCCTTCGATATGCCCTCGACTGGTTGACCAGGACTCCTGAAGTTCAGTATGCTGCTTTGTTTCTTTGTCCAGCGATGTCTTTCAGTTGCCACCTGAAATCGGTACTATCTGCTTTTGATTGACACACTTTTTGGACTCTTCTCCGTAGGTTTTTTCGAGTAAATTCTTGAAAGAAACCGTGATCACAATATGCCCTTGTAACACGTCTCAAAAATCCTACCGACTGCGCCAGTTATACGTCGGGCCAAGGGACAGGCGTTTTTAAAAAACACTGTTTTCAAAAACTGTATAACAAATTTATTTGATTTTGGGAAGAAGTTTAACAATTTAGCAAGCAACTATAACGACAGAAGTGACAATAAAATCTACTCTGCTTGTATTTATAATATTTCTTATCGCTAAGGCTAGGAGTGGTCAAAAGGAGCTTAGCTAAGCAGTTTACAATATGTAACTCGCACTCCTCAACATAAGATTGTGCGTATCCCAAAAATCCGTCAGGATGTTCTAGATATCAACAATCCGTTGAGTTATTTTGAAAAGCTGTTTTCTCAGGATATGTATGAGCTTGTACTGCAGTGGACAAATCAAAAACTTGTCAGTATGAGAGAAAAATATAAAAGAAGCAATAAACCAGAACTTGCAACTATTGATAAAGTAGAACTAAAGGCGTTTTTAGGACTATTGCTCTATACCTCTATTTACAAATCAAACCATGAAGTTTTGCGTAGTTTCTTTGCCACGAATGGAAAAGGAAGAGATGTATTCAGGGCTGTAATGTCACTTCAACACTTTCTGACAATACTAACTGCTCTTCGGTTTGACAAACCAGAAGATAGAGATGAAAGGAAGGCGCTTCATCCGGGTGATGCAATAAATGAGTTTTTTGAAATGTTTGTTAGAAATGCACAAATCTCTTATTCAGTTGGCATGTCCGTTTGTGTGGATGAGATGCTCGTCTCGTTTCGTGGAAGATGCGCGTTTAAAATGTACATCCCAAATAAACCTTATAAATATGGTCTGATAATAATGTGCGTTACAGATGCTCGGACAAGTTATTTTTATAATGCATACCTTTATGTTGGAAAAGATTCAGATAGTTTTAGTTTAGATAATGACGAAAAAAAAACTAAACAAACCGACTCAGGCCATTATACGTCTTGTAAAGCCTTTATATGGTTCCAATAGAAATGTAACGGCCGATAACTGGTTCTCTTCGATAGAGTTAGCAGAATATTTGTTGCAAAAAAAACTAACATATGTCGGTACACTTAAAAAAAATAAAAGGGAAATACCTGTAAAATTTCTTCCACAAAGACAGAGACCGATTAACGAAGCATTATATGGTTTTACAAAAGACTTAACTCTGGTGTCACATGTCCCAAAGAGAAGTAAAGCCGTTTTACTAGTTTCCTCGATGCACCACAGCAAAGCTGTAGATCCAGATAGTGGAAAGCCCGAAATTATTGCTTGGTACAATCTTACAAAAGGCGGGGTAGATTCAATGGATGAAAAATGTGCAAAGTACAGCTCTAGACGTAGAACGCAGAGATGGCCATTAGCTATTTTTTATAAAGTTTTGGATATTTGTAGCGCTACTTCTTTTATCATGTATGCTTCTAATCCTCAAAACAATGACACTAGATTTGCCTTTGTAGAGAAATTAGCAGACGAGTTAGTAAAATCTCATATGACTAGACGTCTAAATATGGAAAATCTAAGTAAAGAGCTACGGGGTATCATCTATCGTATCCAGAATATCAGTGGACCGGACCATGCAGAAGAAAAACTTGAAACTCGAAAATACTGTTATATATTCCCAGCAAAGATCAAAGAAAAACGTCCTTCCTGTGTTTTAGTTGCAAAAGCCAATTTGTTTACAGTGTTCTAAAAAATGTTGCATAAGATGTTGTAACGACGATAAATAGTTAGG
This sequence comes from Philopedon plagiatum, assembly GCA_963971165.1. NCBI lineage: Eukaryota > Metazoa > Arthropoda > Insecta > Coleoptera > Curculionidae > Philopedon > Philopedon plagiatum. Next base: position 36,017,916 of record OZ020193.1, on the reverse strand, counting down.
TGTATATTAGTGCCCTGCACGTTTTTTAATTTTTGAATAAATAAATAATATTTTGTGCTTTTCATATTGGTTTATGATTGTTTACTATGAATCAGTACAAGAAATACTACTTTGGTTTTTGTTTTTGCCCTAGATCGTAAGTTTTTGAGAACACGTTATTTTTTAACCAATTGTTTAAATTTGTAATACTTTACATGTTTATCAAAACAATTTTTGAGTTTTAGAAAAATAAACGTTTTCGATAGTAATATAAGATGTTGTTTTAATATGCCAAAATTGTAATTTTTATGAAGTTAGGGCAAACTGTGGACTTTTGTTCTAGGAGTCTCCCAGACTCCGTGTCAGTTTAAATGATCGAAATTTAGATGTCAGCAGTTAAGGGTTAAGTGTTTTGTGCTAAATCTGTTAATTATTTAGGTAAGTTCAACAAAGGGTCTCGCCAAGGTTCCATATGAAATCTGCACTGGCGTCTATGTTGGCATTGGTGCCATTATTATATTGCTAGGTATTGAAAATAACTTTTGGCCAATTATCAAACCCCTAACTTCATTCGTTTTTGAATAATGGGGGTTGCAACCCCGAACTTCAAAATTATTTTTCTACGAAACTATGATAAATATTTGAATGAAACCAAAGCGATATAAAAGCTCCTAATTAGCTTTACATTACATATTTTTTAATAATTTTCCAAATAATTATAAGGCTGCATATTGAAAAAAATAGGGGTAGTTTTTAGTGGCTATGTCTTAAGGTACACCGACCAAAATAAACACGTATATTCAGTACGTATCCAACTACAGTACGTAACAATTACATAGATGTGTGATGGGTGGAACATATTCACAAAAATAAAAATTCTATGTCATACATAGAATTTTTATTTTTGTGAATATGTTCCACCCATCACACATCTATGTAATTGTTACGTACTGTAGTTGGATACGTACTGAATATACGTGTTTATTTTGGTCGGTGTACCTTAAGACATAGCCACTAAAAACTACCCCTATTTTTTTCAATATGCAGCCTTATAATTATTTGGAAAATTATTAAAAAATATGTAATGTAAAGCTAATTAGGAGCTTTCATTGTTTGGAAACCTATGAAGACTTTCACGCACAAAACTTGGGGTGGCTACTTATTTGAATAAGCAACCGAGAGTAGACTGTATAGCGGGTGGTTCAAAAATACAACTAATTTTTTCCAACAAAACAACAATAAAAATTATCTTTATTTTACTTCAAAACAAAGAAATATATTTACCTTTAAATATATAAATAAATAAAAATGATTACTGTACGGGTTAGTATCTAACTACTACATTAAACATGTTACACAAATATTACCTAATAAAAGAAAATACAAGTACCTATATTGCCCGACAATAATAAAACAGCGGACGCACTGTAATAAATCAGTCAAAAACTGGTAATGATGGTTTTCAATTTACGGAAATAATTATCAAACGATTTACAACTTTTAAAGCACTGCACTGGTTTAACGTTCAGTTTAATTCAACTTTAATCTGAATCAAGACAGTTATGTTGATATTTCAACTTTTAATCACTAGTCTGTAATAGGTTCGAAGGACCATTTTTATGTTAAAAAAGGGGAGCAAGCTTTTGATTTGCTAGCTCAATCAGGAGAGGAAACTTTCTTTTTACATGAACGAATAAGTTGCTTGCATAATCTTTCTTCAAATATTATAACTTGCTTTATCCTACCTTAATTTCAGCAAGCTGGTGCTGTCTTTTTAAGATCTTCAGAGCAATCACAATTTCACAATTTTTGTTCGACAATTAACACTTGAGTACCGCTAGAACATAAGCGGATGAGAGACTTCAGAGATCAATAACTTTTGTAGTTCACTGTTGCACTTACTTTTAATTATACCGCTAGAGTGTAAGCGCGTATAATTTTACTCGAGTATAAACGAGAGTAATTTCAACTAATGAGTGACACCACGACGACTTTCAATAATTATATCGCTAGAGTGTAAGCATATAATTTGAGCTTTAAAACTAGAGCGAGTGCTTAACTGATACTGCTAGAGAATAAGCGTATCACACGAGAGAACTTTCAGAGAGACCGCGAAACAACTTGTCTTCACGTCTGACTTGGAGACAGAGATTTTTACTGATACCGCGAGAGAATACGCGGATCGCACGAGAGGAACGTGTTGACTTCACTGCTTGTTGAGCGAGAGTGCTTTAGAGAGAGGGTGCAGCGGCTTGCTGCATTCACGACTGCTGGAGCGAGAGTGCTACTGATCTTCTGCCGGGGGTCTCGACTTGGAGCGGGTTCTAGTTTACGTCACGGGGTAAGCGCCCATCATGCATTTCACTGGCCTAAATAGGCCAATCACATAACGGTACTGCAACTAGACCAATTAATGAAAGAAGCGTAGTTTCCATTAGAGCGCGAGGGGGATTTTTTGCTGGTGAGGAGGTCGGTATGGCACAACCCTTTTTACGTCAGCGAGAAATCATGGCTGTTAGAATACGTTGCAATGCGGCAGCCGTCAAAGGGATTCGTAGAATTTGAGCTGTCTGGTACCTCAGGCAAAGTGTAATAAAATATCTATTTTTAGCATTTTAACTGAGCGGTAAACCTTTGTTATGCGAGTTTCAACGGGAAATTTGTTTGGCAAATAATACCTTTTTTATTCTTTCAGAGAGAATTTTATAAAAGAGAATCTTATTTTATTTTATCTACAGAGTGATCCAAATATTTGAGAAAAACTTAAACCTAGTTGGGGGTTTCCCCAACATACTCCCCCCCTTGAAGTTACCTAACTTCAAAAAAAAACAAAGAGAAGAGAAGTCATTGTAATGACCTTGACAAGAGAAATTACTAAGTATATGTTTTTGCTATTACAATTTACGAGGAGGGAAAGCGAAGCTAATTAAACAATGGCTTTAACAGGGAATCGAATGCCTATGTTAACCATAAAAAATAAGCGAGTTTAACAAGAGTTAACATTTTTGGGTAAGGGGCAAATTTTAGCAATGTATCTTTTATTTTCTATATGTCTCCACGTGAAACAGGAAGTTGATTCCTGAATTTGTGCCACCCTGTTTGAGACAAAAACGCCCACCTTGATGCATGGGATTGAATCCAGCATAAGGTAACGGTTGAGTCAGTCCATAAATGAACGCTATCTATGGAAATTCTTGGTTCATAAATTGAAAGTAAATTTTGAATAAGTTTTGACAACAAAACCATGGCGCACAACTCCAATCGGGGAAGAGATACCGTTTTAAGCGGTGCGGTACGAGACTTGGATGAGATTAAATTAACTGAGATCGTTCCGTCAGAATAAAGAGTGCGAAAGTATGCGCATGCGGCATATGCGGACATACAGGCGTCAGCAAATCCATGTAATTGAATTTTAACTTTGCTTTTATTAAAAAATAAATTTCTGGGAAATTTAATTTGAGACAAGTACTGAGACATATTGTTTATAAATTTTTTCCAAAGTGTGAGAACCTGAGGGTCTGTGATTTCTGTGTCCCAATCTATTTTTAGAAGCCATAATTTTTGCATAATTAATTTTCCTACCACTACTACACATGAAACTAAGCCGAGGGGGTCATATATTTTCGCAATAATCGATAAAATCTTACGTTTCGTTAGAGAGGTTTCACTTAAATATTATCAGGGGCAGAAAAAATAAAATTATCTGAAATTGGGTTCCACTTTAAACCTAAAACAGCGCTTGGGGATTCGTCAAAATTTAAATCATATTCAAGTATTTTTCCTTGTGAAATTTTTTCCAAAAAATTCTGAGAATTGGAACACCACTTGTGTAACTGAAAACCGGCAGAGTTTAAAAGCTTATTAAGTTCGAGATATAATTTATTTAACTCCTCAATATTGTCACAACCACAAATTATGTCATCGACATACGTTTGACTTAAGAGAGCATCGGATGCCAAGGGAAAGTTTTCACGATTTTTGATTGCCAAATCATTTAACACGCGCGTAGGTAAATAAGGGGCACAGTTGGAACCATAAGTAACGGAAGAGAGCTCGATACATTTAAGTTCTTCATCAGGATTACTTCTCCAGAGAATATTTAGTAAAAAACGATGTTCAGGGTTAATTTTTATTTAGCGATACATTTTTTCTATGTCTGTGGTTAATACAAAATTGAAAGATCGAAATCTGCACAAAATGTCATAAAGGTCAGGCTGCACCTGAAAACCTTTGAGGGTTACGTCATTAAGAGAGTTGCCAGAACTTGTTTTGCAGCTGGCATCAAACACTACTCGAATTTTGGTGCTTATACTATTTTCGCGAAGGACGGCGTGATGAGGTAAGAAATATTTATTGATTTGTTTGTTATCTGTGGTTGCCTTGTGTATAGAGAGAGGTACATATTTACCGTGGTTTAGCTCTGTGTAGTCGTCGATAAATTTCGTGTAATCTTTTTTCAAAGTGAGGGTATTTTTGAGTTTATTTTCGAGATTCAAAAATCGTTTCTTGGCTATGTAGAATGAGTCACCTAATTTTTCATTTTCTACGGGAGATTTTAATGGCATATCTACTTGATACGTTCCATCGGGCAACACCTTTGTAGTGTTTCCAAATATTTTTTCAACCTGCTCGTCTTCAGGTCTAAGAGGCGTCTTTTGTGGCAGTTCCTCGACTGTCCAAAATTTTTCAACTAAAGTGTTCAAACTAGAGTAAGAGTTCTCGGTTTGTAAAAAGAGAGAGACATTTTCTTGCACATTGTTAAGTGCGGGGTAAGGGGTGGCGTAGTACACAGCTGTGTGCTACGGTGAGCAAAGGTCATACGAGTAGGTATGCAACCAGCAATTACCCAACCTAAGTGAGTTTCTTGAAGAACGGGGAGATTTCTTCCTAAGTGGAAGATACTTTGTAACAAAAGGTCATAGTACAAGTCAGCGCCTATTAATATGTCGATGTCCAAGGGTTGACAAAAGTTAGGGTCTGCTAACTGCATATATCTGGGAATGTTAAGTCTGGCAGCATTTATGCCAACTTGGGGAAGCTTACATGTTATATTGGGAAGTACGGCGCAAGACAATCGGAATTTTTTCTGAGAATGGACCTTGGAGTGAAGAGTGAGATCAATCATTTTATTTGTCGTAGATCGTGTCTGGGAGATTCCCGATATGCTGAGATTTCTGTCATAAGTTTGAACTTGCAACTTGTCCACAAGATTTTGAGTTATAAGAGTTTTGTGATCCACTGTCAAGCAAAACTCGAGCAGAGACGCGGAGACCTTGAGCACTATAAATAAAAACTTGAGCAGTGGCTAAGAGAACATGGGAATTGATTGACACCGCAGAAAGAGAATGAGTGACCTGTGTACCCGTTTGCGCATTTCTTTGTTGTCTGCTGTTTTGAGAATTATTCTGAACTAAATTTGTGGATGAATTCTGGGGCTGAGTTCGGCCCTGCCCATGACTATTTTGCGATTGTCTCAAATTAGGGTTTAATGCATTTCCAGAATTTTGAGCGCTATTCTGTGCATGAAAAGTACCGCCTGTTTGGGGCGGGGAGGTTTTATTTGGGCGAGAAAAATTGTTTTGATTATTTTGCCTATTTTGGTTAAGCGAGAAAGTCTGTTGTGGAGAATTATTATTATTATTATTATTATTATTATTGGGAACATGTAACAGCGAATGATGTCTTTGAGCACAGACAGAGCATGTTCTAGTTGATGAACACTGAGCTGAACTATGTTGTGAACCTAAACAGTTATAACACAATCTTTTTGACTTAACAAAATTTTGCTTTTCAAAGAATTTCAAATTTTTAAATTTATTACAACTATAAATTTTGTGAGATTCGTTACAAAATGTGCAATGATCGCTACTAAAGTTATTATTATTTAGATGGCATTGTGTTCTTTGTGTGGCCTTTGGCGCGGCGCCCTCTAAACTAGTCAAGTTTTCTAACACTACACACCGTCTATCCAAAAATTTTAATAAATTTTCTACCGTCGGAATTGTATTTAAATCACGCTCTGATTCAAATGCTTTTCGGGCTACAAAATCCAATTTTTTTTCTAGTAAATAAATGATCAATATATTCCAGAGGTCCTCAAAATTTAAATTTAAATTTTTTAGCGATTCTAAATTTCTTTTACAGTTCGTTACAAATTCACGTAACCTTGAACACTACCTTTTACAAGTGAAGGCGCATCTACCAAACCGACTAAGAGATTATTTATTATAGAAACTTTATTTTCGTACCTTTCTTTTAAAATATTTATGGCCGTGGAGAAATTTTCATTTGTTACAGCAAGAGTGTCAATTAATTTTAAGGGCTCGTCCTTTAAAAACGACTTTAAATACATAAACTTTTGAATATTACTTAACGAAGAGTTGTCTATTACAAGAGCAGAAAATAACTGATAAAGAGATACCCATTCGGAGATATCACCCGTATAGTGTTTTATATTCAATTCAGGTAGCCTTACGTTAGGCGGGGAGAGAGACCGTACACTAGATGTAGGGCTCACTGGGCGTGCATTCCGTACTTCTAAAAGAGACATAATTTTGCTTTCTAAATTTGCATGTAAAGTACAATATTTATCTTCGACTGTTTGTCGACCATCGTCCGTCGGATCCAACTTTTCGATTTCACCCTGTACCCTTTCATAATCTGAAAAGGCTTTTGATAACATCTCAAATCTAACTTTAAGTTGACAATGATTTTCTTCCGTGTTTTGGTTAGAATCAAACCAGTTGCTGATTCTGGTTATAGTACCTTTATAACCACCACGTTGACGAATAAGTTCCTCCTTTTCAGTCATTTTAATTAAATAAAAATATCAAAATTCGAAAAATTTGTGAGAAATTTTTCTTTAAAAGAAAAACAAGTGTTTATGCAAGCAGCTTTTACGACAGCGAACGGATCTATAAATTATTAGAGAATTTATTCAGGGAGCAAAAATTTTTTGTGCACACCCACACCATAAATACAGAGAAATTTTACATCAAATTTTTACAAAAAATGGCAATTATTAGCCGCCATTTTCCTATCCGGCTCGAAGGACCATTTTTTATGTTTGAAACCTTAAGACTTTAACACACAAAACTTGGGGTGGCTACTTATTTGAATAAGCAACCGAGAGTAGAGCGTAGTAGAGAGTAGTATAGCGGGTGGTTCAAAAATACAACTTATTTTTTCCAACAAAACACCAATACAAATTATCTTTATTTTACTTCAAAACAAAGAAAGATATTTACCTTTAAATATATAAATAAATAAAAATGATTACTGTACGGGATAGTATCTAACTACTACATTAAACATGTTACACAAATATTACCTAATAAAAGAAAATACAAGTACCTAAGTACCTTGCCCGACAATAATAAAAAAAGCGGACGCACTGTAATAAATGTCAAAAATTGGTAATGATGGTTTTCAATTTACGGAAATAATTATCAAACGATTTACAACTTTTAAAGCACTGCACTGGTTTAACGTTCAGTGTTTATTACTTTAATTCAACTTTAATCTGAATCAAGACGGTTATGTTGATATTTCAACTTTTAATCACTAGTCTGTAATAGGTTCGAAGGACCATTTTTATGTTAAAAAAGGGGAGCAAGCATTTTGATTTGCTAGCTCAATCAGGAGAGGAAACTTTCTTTTTTACATGAACGAATAAGTTGCTTGCATAATCTTTCTTCAAATATTATAACTTGCTTTATCCTACCTTAATTTCAGCAAGCTGGTGCTGTCTTTTTAAGATCTTCAGAGCAATCACAATTTCACAATTTTTGTTCGACAATTAACACTTGAGTACCGCTAGAACATAAGCGGATGAGAGACTTCAGAGATCAATAACTTTTGTAGTTCACTGTTGCACTTACTTTTAATTATACCGCTAGAGTGTAAGCGCGTATAATTTTACTCGAGTATAAACGAGAGTAATTTCAACTAATGAGTGACACCACGACGACTTTCAATAATTATATCGCTAGAGTGTAAGCATATAATTTGAGCTTTAAAACTAGAGCGAGTGCTTAACTGATACTGCTAGAGAATAAGCGTATCACACGAGAGAACTTTCAGAGAGACCGCGAAACAACTTGTCTTCACGTCTGACTTGGAGACAGAGATTTTTACTGATACCGCGAGAGAATACGCGGATCGCACGAGAGGAACGTGTTGACTTCACTGCTTGTTGAGCGAGAGTGCTTTAGAGAGAGGGTGCAGCGGCTTGCTGCATTCACGACTGCTGGAGCGAGAGTGCTACTGATCTTCTGCCGGGGGTCTCGACTTGGAGCGTGTTCTAGTTTACGTCACGGGGTAAGCGCCCATCATGCATTTCACTGGCCTAAATAGGCCAATCACATAACGGTACTGCAACTAGACCAATTAATGAAAGAAGCGTGGTTTCCATTAGAGCGCGAGGAGGATTTTTTGCTGGTGAGGAGGTCGGTATGGCACAACCCTTTTTACGTCAGCGAGAAATCATGGCTGTTAGAATACGTTGCAATGCGGCAGCCGTCAAAGGGATTCGTAGAATTTGAGCTGTCTGGTACCTCAGGCAAAGTGTAATAAAATATCTATTTTTAGCATTTTAACTGAGCGGTAAACCTTTGTTATGCGAGTTTCAACGGGAAATTTGTTTGGCAAATAATACCTTTTTTATTCTTTCAGAGAGAATTTTATAAAAGAGAATCTTATTTTATTTTATCTACAGAGTGATCCAAATATTTGAGAAAAACTTAAACCTAGTTGGGGGTTTCCCCAACATACTCCCCCCCTTGAAGTTATCTAACTTCAAAAAAAAACAAAGAGAAGAGAAGTCATTGTAATGACCTTGACAAGAGAAATTACTAAGTATATGTTTTTGCTATTACAATTTACGAGGAGGGAAAGCGAAGCTAATTAAACAATGGCTTTAACAGGGAATCGAATGCCTATGTTAACCATAAAAAATAAGCGAGTTTAACAAGAGTTAACATTTTTGGGTAAGGGGAAATTTTAGCAATGTATCTTTTATTTTCTATATGTCTCCACGTGAAACAGGAAGTTGATTCCTGAATTTGTGCCACCCTGTTTGAGACAAAAACGCCCACCTTGATGCATGGGATTGAATCCAGCATAAGGCAACGGTTGAGTCAGTCCATAAATGAACGCTATCTATGGAAATTCTTGGTTCATAAATTGAAAGTAAATTTTGAATAAGTTTTGACAACAAAACCATGGCGCACAACTCCAATCGGGGAAGAGATACCGTTTTAAGCGGTGCGGTACGAGACTTGGATGAGATTAAATTAACTGAGATCGTTCCGTCAGAATAAAGAGTGCGAAAGTATGCGCATGCGACATATGCGGACATACAGGCGTCAGCAAATCCATGTAATTGAATTTTAACTTTGCTTTTATTAAAAAATAAATTTCTGGGAAATTTAATTTGAGACAAGTACTGAGACATATTGTTTATAAATTTTTTCCAAAGTGTGAGAACCTGAGGGTCTGTGATTTCTGTGTCCCAATCTATTTTTAGAAGCCATAATTTTTGCATAATTAATTTTCCTACCACTACTACACATGAAACTAAGCCGAGGGGGTCATATATTTTCGCAATAATCGATAAAATCTTACGTTTCGTTAGAGAGGTTTCACTTAAATATTATCAGGGGCAGAAAAAATAAAATTATCTGAAATTGGGTTCCACTTTAAACCTAAAACAGCGCTTGGGGATTCGTCAAAATTTAAATCATATTCAAGTATTTTTCCTTGTGAAATTTTTTCCAAAAAATTCTGAGAATTGGAACACCACTTGTGTAACTGAAAACCGGCAGAGTTTAAAAGCTTATTAAGTTCGAGATATAATTTATTTAACTCCTCAATATTGTCACAACCACAAATTATGTCATCGACATACGTTTGACTTAAGAGAGCATCGGATGCCAAGGGAAAGTTTTCACGATTTTTGATTGCCAAATCATTTAACACGCGCGTAGGTAAATAAGGGGCACAGTTGGAACCATAAGTAACGGAAGAGAGCTCGATACATTTAAGTTCTTCATCAGGATTACTTCTCCAGAGAATATTTAGTAAAAAACGATGTTCAGGGTTAATTTTTATTTAGCGATACATTTTTTCTATGTCTGTGGTTAATACAAAATTGAAAGATCGAAATCTGCACAAAATGTCATAAAGGTCAGGCTGCACCTGAAAACCTTTGAGGGTTACGTCATTAAGAGAGTTGCCAGAACTTGTTTTGCAGCTGGCATCAAACACTACTCGAATTTTGGTGCTTATACTATTTTCGCGAAGGACGGCGTGATGAGGTAAGAAATATTTATTGATTTGTTTGTTATCTGTGGTTGCCTTGTGTATAGAGAGAGGTACATATTTACCGTGGTTTAGCTCTGTGTAGTCGTCGATAAATTTCGTGTAATCTTTTTTCAAAGTGAGGGTATTTTTGAGTTTATTTTCGAGATTCAAAAATCGTTTCTTGGCTATGTAGAATGAGTCACCTAATTTTTCATTTTCTACGGGAGATTTTAATGGCATATCTACTTGATACGTTCCATCGGGCAACACCTTTGTAGTGTTTCCAAATATTTTTTCAACCTGCTCGTCTTCAGGTCTAAGAGGCGTCTTTTGTGGCAGTTCCTCGACTGTCCAAAATTTTTCAACTAAAGTGTTCAAACTAGAGTAAGAGTTCTCGGTTTGTAAAAAGAGAGAGACATTTTCTTGCACATTGTTAAGTGCGGGGTAAGGGGTGGCGTAGTACACAGCTGTGTGCTACGGTGAGCAAAGGTCATACGAGTAGGTATGCAACCAGCAATTACCCAACCTAAGTGAGTTTCTTGAAGAACGGGGAGATTTCTTCCTAAGTGGAAGATACTTTGTAACAAAAGGTCATAGTACAAGTCAGCGCCTATTAATATGTCGATGTCCAAGGGTTGACAAAAGTTAGGGTCTGCTAACTGCATATATCTGGGAATGTTAAGTCTGGCAGCATTTATGCCAACTTGGGGAAGCTTACATGTTATATTGGGAAGTACGGCGCAAGACAATCGGAATTTTTTCTGAGAATGGACCTTGGAGTGAAGAGTGAGATCAATCATTTTATTTGTCGTAGATCGTGTCTGGGAGATTCCCGATATGCTGAGATTTCTGTCATAAGTTTGAACTTGCAACTTGTCCACAAGATTTTGAGTTATAAGAGTTTTGTGATCCACTGTCAAGCAAAACTCGAGCAGAGACGCGGAGACCTTGAGCACTATAAATAAAAACTTGAGCAGTGGCTAAGAGAACATGGGAATTGATTGACACCGCAGAAAGAGAATGAGTGACCTGTGTACCCGTTTGCGCATTTCTTTGTTGTCTGCTGTTTTGAGAATTATTCTGAACTAAATTTGTGGATGAATTCTGGGGCTGAGTTCGGCCCTGCCCATGACTATTTTGCGATTGTCTCAAATTAGGGTTTAATGCATTTCCAGAATTTTGAGCGCTATTCTGTGCATGAAAAGTACCGCCTGTTTGGGGCGGGGAGGTTTTATTTGGGCGAGAAAAATTGTTTTGATTATTTTGCCTATTTTGGTTAAGCGAGAAAGTCTGTTGTGGAGAATTATTATTATTATTATTATTATTATTATTGGGAACATGTAACAGCGAATGATGTCTTTGAGCACAGACAGAGCATGTTCTAGTTGATGAACACTGAGCTGAACTATGTTGTGAACCTAAACAGTTATAACACAATCTTTTTGACTTAACAAAATTTTGCTTTTCAAAGAATTTCAAATTTTTAAATTTATTACAACTATAAATTTTGTGAGATTCGTTACAAAATGTGCAATGATCGCTACTAAAGTTATTATTATTTAGATGGCATTGTGTTCTTTGTGTGGCCTTTGGCGCGGCGCCCTCTAAACTAGTCAAGTTTTCTAACACTACACACCGTCTATCCAAAAATTTTAATAAATTTTCTACCGTCGGAATTGTATTTAAATCACGCTCTGATTCAAATGCTTTTCGGGCTACAAAATCCAATTTTTTTTCTAGTAAATAAATGATCAATATATTCCAGAGGTCCTCAAAATTTAAATTTAAATTTTTTAGCGATTCTAAATTTCTTTTACAGTTCGTTACAAATTCACGTAACCTTGAACACTACCTTTTACAAGTGAAGGCGCATCTACCAAACCGACTAAGAGATTATTTATTATAGAAACTTTATTTTCGTACCTTTCTTTTAAAATATTTATGGCCGTGGAGAAATTTTCATTTGTTACAGCAAGAGTGTCAATTAATTTTAAGGGCTCGTCCTTTAAAAACGACTTTAAATACATAAACTTTTGAATATTACTTAACGAAGAGTTGTCTATTACAAGAGCAGAAAATAACTGATAAAGAGATACCCATTCGGAGATATCACCCGTATAGTGTTTTATATTCAATTCAGGTAGCCTTACGTTAGGCGGGGAGAGAGACCGTACACTAGATGTAGGGCTCACTGGGCGTGCATTCCGTACTTCTAAAAGAGACATAATTTTGCTTTCTAAATTTGCATGTAAAGTACAATATTTATCTTCGACTGTTTGTCGACCATCGTCCGTCGGATCCAACTTTTCGATTTCACCCTGTACCCTTTCATAATCTGAAAAGGCTTTTGATAACATCTCAAATCTAACTTTAAGTTGACAATGATTTTCTTCCGTGTTTTGGTTAGAATCAAACCAGTTGCTGATTCTGGTTATAGTACCTTTATAACCACCACGTTGACGAATAAGTTCCTCCTTTTCAGTCATTTTAATTAAATAAAAATATCAAAATTCGAAAAATTTGTGAGAAATTTTTCTTTAAAAGAAAAACAAGTGTTTATGCAAGCAGCTTTTACGACAGCGAACGGATCTATAAATTATTAGAGAATTTATTCAGGGAGCAAAAATTTTTTGTGCACACCCACACCGTAAATACAGAGAAATTTTACATCAAATTTTTACAAAAAATGGCAATTATTAGCCGCCATTTTCCTATCCGGCTCGAAGGACCATTTTTTATGTTTTGAAACCTTAAGACTTTAACACACAAAACTTGGGGTGGCTACTTATTTGAATAAGCAACCGAGAGTAGAGCGTAGTAGAGAGTAGTATAGCGGGTGGTTCAAAAATACAACTTATTTTTTCCAACAAAACACCAATACAAATTATCTTTATTTTACTTCAAAACAAAGAAAGATATTTACCTTTAAATATATAAATAAATAAAAATGATTACTGTACGGGATAGTATCTAACTACTACATTAAACATGTTACACAAATATTACCTAATAAAAGAAAATACAAGTACCTAAGTACCTTGCCCGACAATAATAAAAAAAGCGGACGCACTGTAATAAATGTCAAAAATTGGTAATGATGGTTTTCAATTTACGGAAATAATTATCAAACGATTTACAACTTTTAAAGCACTGCACTGGTTTAACGTTCAGTGTTTATTACTTTAATTCAACTTTAATCTGAATCAAGACGGTTATGTTGATATTTCAACTTTTAATCACTAGTCTGTAATAGGTTCGAAGGACCATTTTTATGTTAAAAAAGGGGAGCAAGCATTTTGATTTGCTAGCTCAATCAGGAGAGGAAACTTTCTTTTTTACATGAACGAATAAGTTGCTTGCATAATCTTTCTTCAAATATTATAACTTGCTTTATCCTACCTTAATTTCAGCAAGCTGGTGCTGTCTTTTTAAGATCTTCAGAGCAATCACAATTTCACAATTTTTGTTCGACAATTAACACTTGAGTACCGCTAGAACATAAGCGGATGAGAGACTTCAGAGATCAATAACTTTTGTAGTTCACTGTTGCACTTACTTTTAATTATACCGCTAGAGTGTAAGCGCGTATAATTTTACTCGAGTATAAACGAGAGTAATTTCAACTAATGAGTGACACCACGACGACTTTCAATAATTATATCGCTAGAGTGTAAGCATATAATTTGAGCTTTAAAACTAGAGCGAGTGCTTAACTGATACTGCTAGAGAATAAGCGTATCACACGAGAGAACTTTCAGAGAGACCGCGAAACAACTTGTCTTCACGTCTGACTTGGAGACAGAGATTTTTACTGATACCGCGAGAGAATACGCGGATCGCACGAGAGGAACGTGTTGACTTCACTGCTTGTTGAGCGAGAGTGCTTTAGAGAGAGGGTGCAGCGGCTTGCTGCATTCACGACTGCTGGAGCGAGAGTGCTACTGATCTTCTGCCGGGGGTCTCGACTTGGAGCGTGTTCTAGTTTACGTCACGGGGTAAGCGCCCATCATGCATTTCACTGGCCTAAATAGGCCAATCACATAACGGTACTGCAACTAGACCAATTAATGAAAGAAGCGTGGTTTCCATTAGAGCGCGAGGAGGATTTTTTGCTGGTGAGGAGGTCGGTATGGCACAACCCTTTTTACGTCAGCGAGAAATCATGGCTGTTAGAATACGTTGCAATGCGGCAGCCGTCAAAGGGATTCGTAGAATTTGAGCTGTCTGGTACCTCAGGCAAAGTGTAATAAAATATCTATTTTTAGCATTTTAACTGAGCGGTAAACCTTTGTTATGCGAGTTTCAACGGGAAATTTGTTTGGCAAATAATACCTTTTTTATTCTTTCAGAGAGAATTTTATAAAAGAGAATCTTATTTTATTTTATCTACAGAGTGATCCAAATATTTGAGAAAAACTTAAACCTAGTTGGGGGTTTCCCCAACATACTCCCCCCCTTGAAGTTATCTAACTTCAAAAAAAAACAAAGAGAAGAGAAGTCATTGTAATGACCTTGACAAGAGAAATTACTAAGTATATGTTTTTGCTATTACAATTTACGAGGAGGGAAAGCGAAGCTAATTAAACAATGGCTTTAACAGGGAATCGAATGCCTATGTTAACCATAAAAAATAAGCGAGTTTAACAAGAGTTAACATTTTTGGGTAAGGGGAAATTTTAGCAATGTATCTTTTATTTTCTATATGTCTCCACGTGAAACAGGAAGTTGATTCCTGAATTTGTGCCACCCTGTTTGAGACAAAAACGCCCACCTTGATGCATGGGATTGAATCCAGCATAAGGCAACGGTTGAGTCAGTCCATAAATGAACGCTATCTATGGAAATTCTTGGTTCATAAATTGAAAGTAAATTTTGAATAAGTTTTGACAACAAAACCATGGCGCACAACTCCAATCGGGGAAGAGATACCGTTTTAAGCGGTGCGGTACGAGACTTGGATGAGATTAAATTAACTGAGATCGTTCCGTCAGAATAAAGAGTGCGAAAGTATGCGCATGCGGCATATGCGGACATACAGGCGTCAGCAAATCCATGTAATTGAATTTTAACTTTGCTTTTATTAAAAAATAAATTTCTGGGAAATTTAATTTGAGACAAGTACTGAGACATATTGTTTATAAATTTTTTCCAAAGTGTGAGAACCTGAGGGTCTGTGATTTCTGTGTCCCAATCTATTTTTAGAAGCCATAATTTTTGCATAATTAATTTTCCTACCACTACTACACATGAAACTAAGCCGAGGGGGTCATATATTTTCGCAATAATCGATAAAATCTTACGTTTCGTTAGAGAGGTTTCACTTAAATATTATCAGGGGCAGAAAAAATAAAATTATCTGAAATTGGGTTCCCCTTTAAACCTAAAACAGCGCTTGGGGATTCGTCAAAATTTAAATCATATTCAAGTATTTTTCCTTGTGAAATTTTTTCCAAAAAATTCTGAGAATTGGAACACCACTTGTGTAAATGAAAACCGGCAGAGTTTAAAAGCTTATTAAGTTCGAGATATAATTTATTTAACTCCTCAATATTGTCACAACCACAAATTATGTCATCGACATACGTTTGACTTAAGAGAGCATCGGATGCCAAGGGAAAGTTTTCACGATTTTTGATTGCCAAATCATTTAACACGCGCGTAGGTAAATAAGGGGCACAGTTGGAACCATAAGTAACGGAAGAGAGCTCGATACATTTAAGTTCTTCATCAGGATTACTTCTCCAGAGAATATTTAGTAAAAAACGATGTTCAGGGTTAATTTTTATTTAGCGATACATTTTTTCTATGTCTGTGGTTAATACAAAATTGAAAGATCGAAATCTGCACAAAATGTCATAAAGGTCAGGCTGCACCTGAAAACCTTTGAGGGTTACGTCATTAAGAGAGTTGCCAGAACTTGTTTTGCAGCTGGCATCAAACACTACTCGAATTTTGGTGCTTATACTATTTTCGCGAAGGACGGCGTGATGAGGTAAGAAATATTTATTGATTTGTTTGTTATCTGTGGTTGCCTTGTGTATAGAGAGAGGTACATATTTACCGTGGTTTAGCTCTGTGTAGTCGTCGATAAATTTCGTGTAATCTTTTTTCAAAGTGAGGGTATTTTTGAGTTTATTTTCGAGATTCAAAAATCGTTTCTTGGCTATGTAGAATGAGTCACCTAATTTTTCATTTTCTACGGGAGATTTTAATGGCATATCTACTTGATACGTTCCATCGGGCAACACCTTTGTAGTGTTTCCAAATATTTTTTCAACCTGCTCGTCTTCAGGTCTAAGAGGCGTCTTTTGTGGCAGTTCCTCGACTGTCCAAAATTTTTCAACTAAAGTGTTCAAACTAGAGTAAGAGTTCTCGGTTTGTAAAAAGAGAGAGACATTTTCTTGCACATTGTTAAGTGCGGGGTAAGGGGTGGCGTAGTACACAGCTGTGTGCTACGGTGAGCAAAGGTCATACGAGTAGGTATGCAACCAGCAATTACCCAACCTAAGTGAGTTTCTTGAAGAACGGGGAGATTTCTTCCTAAGTGGAAGATACTTTGTAACAAAAGGTCATAGTACAAGTCAGCGCCTATTAATATGTCGATGTCCAAGGGTTGACAAAAGTTAGGGTCTGCTAACTGCATATATCTGGGAATGTTAAGTCTGGCAGCATTTATGCCAACTTGGGGAAGCTTACATGTTATATTGGGAAGTACGGCGCAAGACAATCGGAATTTTTTCTGAGAATGGACCTTGGAGTGAAGAGTGAGATCAATCATTTTATTTGTCGTAGATCGTGTCTGGGAGATTCCCGATATGCTGAGATTTCTGTCATAAGTTTGAACTTGCAACTTGTCCACAAGATTTTGAGTTATAAAAGAGTTTTGTGATCCACTGTCAAGCAAAACTCGAGCAGAGACGCGGAGACCTTGAGCACTATAAATAAAAACTTGAGCAGTGGCTAAGAGAACATGGGAATTGATTGACACCGCAGAAAGAGAATGAGTGACCTGTGTACCCGTTTGCGCATTTCTTTGTTGTCTGCTGTTTTGAGAATTATTCTGAACTAAATTTGTGGATGAATTCTGGGGCTGAGTTCGGCCCTGCCCATGACTATTTTGCGATTGTCTCAAATTAGGGTTTAATGCATTTCCAGAATTTTGAGCGCTATTCTGTGCATGAAAAGTACCGCCTGTTTGGGGCGGGGAGGTTTTATTTGGGCGAGAAAAATTGTTTTGATTATTTTGCCTATTTTGGTTAAGCGAGAAAGTCTGTTGTGGAGAATTATTATTATTATTATTATTATTATTATTATTGGGAACATGTAACAGCGAATGATGTCTTTGAGCACAGACAGAGCATGTTCTAGTTGATGAACACTGAGCTGAACTATGTTGTGAACCTAAACAGTTATAACACAATCTTTTTGACTTAACAAAATTTTGCTTTTCAAAGAATTTCAAATTTTTAAATTTATTACAACTATAAATTTTGTGAGATTCGTTACAAAATGTGCAATGATCGCTACTAAAGTTATTATTATTTAGATGGCATTGTGTTCTTTGTGTGGCCTTTGGCGCGGCGCCCTCTAAACTAGTCAAGTTTTCTAATACTACACACCGTCTATCCAAAAATTTTAATAAATTTTCTACCGTCGGAATTGTATTTAAATCACGCTCTGATTCAAATGCTTTTCGGGCTACAAAATCCAATTTTTTTTCTAGTAAATAAATGATCAATATATTCCAGAGGTCCTCAAAATTTAAATTTAAATTTTTTAGCGATTCTAAATTTCTTTTACAGTTCGTTACAAATTCACGTAACCTTGAACACTACCTTTTACAAGTGAAGGCGCATCTACCAAACCGACTAAGAGATTATTTATTATAGAAACTTTATTTTCGTACCTTTCTTTTAAAATATTTATGGCCGTGGAGAAATTTTCATTTGTTACAGCAAGAGTGTCAATTAATTTTAAGGGCTCGTCCTTTAAAAACGACTTTAAATACATAAACTTTTGAATATTACTTAACGAAGAGTTGTCTATTACAAGAGCAGAAAATAACTGATAAAGAGATACCCATTCGGAGATATCACCCTTATAGTGTTTTATATTCAATTCAGGTAGCCTTACGTTAGGCGGGGAGAGAGACCGTACACTAGATGTAGGGCTCACTGGGCGTGCATTCCGTACTTCTAAAAGAGACATAATTTTGCTTTCTAAATTTGCATGTAAAGTACAATATTTATCTTCGACTGTTTGTCGACCATCGTCCGTCGGATCCAACTTTTCGGTTTCACCCTGTACCCTTTCATAATCTGAAAAGGCTTTTGATAACATCTCAAATCTAACTTTAAATTGACAATGATTTTCTTCCGTGTTTTGGTTAGAATCAAACCAGTTGCTGATTCTGGTTATAGTACCTTTATAACCACCACGTTGACGAATAAGTTCCTCCTTTTCAGTCATTTTAATGAAATAAAAATATCAAAATTCGAGAAATTTGTGAGAAATTTTTCTTTAAAAGAAAAACAAGTGTTTATGCAAGCAGCTTTTACGACAGCGAACGGATCTATAAATTATTAGAGAATTTATTCAGGGAGCAAAAATTTTTTGTGCACACCCACACCGTAAATACAGAGAAATTTTACATCAAATTTTTACAAAAAATGGCAATTATTAGCCGCCATTTTCCTATCCGGCTCGAAGGACCATTTTTTATGTTTTGAAACCTTAAGACTTTAACACACAAAACTTGGGGTGGCTACTTATTTGAATAAGCAACCGAAAGTAGAGCGTAGTAGAGAGTAGTATAGCGGGTGGTTCAAAAATACAACTTATTTTTTCCAACAAAACACCAATAAAAATTATCTTTATTTTACTTCAAAACAAAGAAAGATATTTACCTTTAAATATATAAATAAATAAAAATGATTACTGTACGGGATAGTATCTAACTACTACATTAAACATGTTACACAAATATTACCTAATAAAAGAAAATACAAGTACCTAAGTACCTTGCCCGACAATAATAAAAAAGCGGACGCACTGTAATAAATGTCAAAAATTGGTAATGATGGTTTTCAATTTACGGAAATAATTATCAAACGATTTACAACTTTTAAAGCACTGCACTGGTTTAACGTTCAGTGTTTATTACTTTAATTCAACTTTAATCTGAATCAAGACGGTTATGTTGATATTTCAACTTTTAATCACTAGTCTGTAATAGGTTCGAAGGACCATTTTTATGTTAAAAAAGGGGAGCAAGCATTTTGATTTGCTAGCTCAATCAGGAGAGGAAACTTTCTTTTTTACATGAACGAATAAGTTGCTTGCATAATCTTTCTTCAAATATTATAACTTGCTTTATCCAACCTTAATTTCAGCAAGCTGGTGGTGTCTTTTTAAGACCTTCAGAGTAATCACAATTTCACAATTTTTGTTCGACAATTAACACTTGAGTACCGCTAGAACATAAGCGGATGAGAGACTTCAGAGATCAATAACTTTTGTAGTTCACTGTTGCACTTTTGCAGTTACTTTTAATTATATCGCTAGAGTGTAAGCGCGTACAATTTTACTTGAGTATAAACGAGAGTAATTTCAACTAATGAGTGACACGATGACTTTCAATAATAAAATTATATCGCTAGAGTGTAAGAGTATAATTTTAGCTTGAGCTTTAAAACTAGAGCGAGTGTTTAACTGATACTGCTAGAGAATAAGCGTATCACACGAGAGAACTTTCAGAGAGACCGCGATACAACTTGTCTTCACGTCCGACTTGGAGAGAGAGATTTTTACTGATACCGCGAGAGAATACGCGGATCACACGAGAGCGACGTGTTGACTTCACTGCTTGTTGAGCGAGAGTGCTTTAGAGAGAGCAGTGTTGCCAGGTGAAAATTTTCTTCAATAGTAGATTATACATTTAAAAACAGTAGATTCACAAACAAAAGCAGCAGATTTGTGTTTGTGTTAAATATGCATTATGCATCAGACTCAGAGTCAGTTAATTCTGATATTGAACTGTGTGCAGTGTTGCCAGATCAGTTTCACGGCCAGGAAGTAATTTTCGTAGAAAAAAAAGTAGAATAACAAAATAATAATATGTATTAATTAAAAAGTAAAAAATATAGTTTTTAATATTTACTTTTATTCTTATGAATATTTTTTATAAACGTAGTAGGTATAGTTTGCCCAGCGATAATTGATACTTGAAAAGAAAGAAAAAAAATCCCTATGATCCCGTAGTTACTTTTAAAAATTCGGAATACTGAAAAATTATGTAGTACGTGTAAGCCTATAGCTTTTTAGTATTCCGAATTTTTAAGAGTTAACAACGGCGTCACAGGATTTTTTTCCTTTCCTTTCGGGTGTCAGTTCTCGCTTTTCAAACTATAATTTATTAAATCAAATAAACAAAAGTGACAAGAAAATTAGAAAAAAATACTTTAATTATTCTATTCGGAGTCAGATAATTCTGATGACTTCTCGTACATTTGTACATTATGTAAAGCCAATATATTTGACAAAAAATTTTGACAAATACGCTCGGGGGGGGGGGGGGGGTGTTGACAACAATTTTTGACAAATATTGCTTTATTTTCGTTAATTTGGGAAATGGGTAGGGTAATCTTTAGGCCTTTGGGGGGGTTTTAACCCCAACCCCCCCCCCCCCGTGGCTGCGCCACTGTATATACATGTTACCTTATTCTTTAGTGGTAAATAAACACCTACTTTATTTTTATTAAAACCTATGTACAATGTACAATGTACATGTTTGTTATAGTTTTCGTTTATTGGTTTGTTTTTGTTTATTTTTAGTTTACAATATATATTAAAGGAAAAAATTGCATGTTCTTTCAATTTTTTTTGCGCGGCAATATCGAAATTTTTATTTGGGATGTTTGTCCTTGAAACTGCGAAACATTTTTTTGACGCAAATTTTTAACACATTAAAATATTATCCCCTTAAACACGTGTCACAGATTCACGTGTCCCGCTTTTTCATTTGCAAGATCTGGCAACCCTGTCTGTTGGCTGTATATATTCCTCATTAAAGCTATGTCCTCTTGGTCTATAGACTCTAGGTTTACCATTATTTGAAGATTGGAAAACTTTTTCATCAGAAAAAATTACATTTTCCCAGATTTCCTGGCTCTATTATTTAAATCATTTGCCCATTCCATTCTTCTAATTTTATTCGCTTCTGTAAGACGTGTTTTTTTGCTGCAGCGAAGCTTGCAACCCCACTTTGGCGTATTCTTCTCCGGGCCGTCCACTTGGAAGCGGTAAAATGGGTTTCTGCTTTTGCTTGTATGGCTGCACTAAATGGGCGCTGTCTAATAAACTGTAGTAAGTTAACGTCCTGTTCTGCAGTAGAAGGTCGTGGACGACCGGCACCAGGAGCTCGTCTGAGATTCTGATGTTGCGGCCACTTCTGTTTCAAATAAAAAATTGTTGTTTTGTGACAGTGCAGCTCATCTGCAGTTCGTTGGTACGACCATCCTTCTTGCAATTTAGCTATAGCAAAACCCTTCTCGGCCTCGGTGAGTAAATGGTTGGGCATGATGTTTTAAAATATTTTAAACTAATTTGGCACATCGACTGACAATGACAATACAAAAATTACTGGTTGACAACAAACGCCACTGAACTTAGGGAGATTTACAAAGCTAAAATAAGTCGTTGAAAATGTTTTGCTCCCAATAGTACCTGATAAGTGACATTTCCATTAACGATATGTTTAATAATTTTAAAATCAAATATCAAGTTAGATGTTCATATGAACATTATAGAAAAACTGTGACTGATGTAAGGAATATCTTGTTTTCTAAATTAGGACACGAAGAATGTGAAAGATGTGAGGCATATAATTTGCATAAAGATAGACATGAAAAAAATTTAGAAGAAACTTCGTGTGAAAATTGTGAAGAATGGAATAGTCACATAAAAAATGGAAATATTGTCAGAGAAGAATACAAAAAATACTCTACGATAAAATCTGTAAATAAAAATGATACACTATATGTTTCCGTTGATATGTAAAAAGTAATCTTACCACGCCTTGAAATGTTCAAAGAGGTAATTTTGAATTCTAGAATTATCGCTTTTAAGCAATCGTTTGTGCCGGTGGGTAAGGAAAATGAAGTAGGACCTTTTGCTGCAGTGTGGCATGAAGGCATATCGGGAAGAAAGAGAGAAGATATTGTAAGTGCGTATCATAAGTTTTTAACAACAACTGCACGTGACTTTGATCATATAATTATTATCTGGGCTGATAATTGTACCGGTCAAAATAAGAACTGGTGCCTATTTAGTTTTTTTGTCTATACTATAAATTATGGACAAATTTCCGCAAGTACGATTACTATAAAATACTTTGAAGCTGGACATATATTTATGGCGGCTGATAGCTTCCATCACTTAGTTGAAAAGAAGCAAAAAGTTTACGATTTTAAAGATTTTTTGGATGCTGTTCGGG
Source organism: Philopedon plagiatum (assembly GCA_963971165.1). Taxonomy (NCBI): domain Eukaryota; kingdom Metazoa; phylum Arthropoda; class Insecta; order Coleoptera; family Curculionidae; genus Philopedon; species Philopedon plagiatum. The sequence continues at coordinate 35,995,142 of OZ020193.1, read as the reverse complement.
AGTCATAAAAAAATGTGCCCGTAGTAGAAGAAATGCAATTCCGGGATTTCAGAATATGGCTCCCGTTGACTTCAAACTACCAGCTTCAGAAACTAAACAAAGAAAAACCGCTTATTTAAAACGCAACAATAATAAAAGCAAGAAAAGGAGCTAAAAATCTTTTTTATCAGGAAACATTTGATGGTACAGAAAATGAACAAAATTTTTTACCAAAGAAATATTTGAAGAACCACACTCTCTGGAAAAAAATCGTGGAATAACGCAGCAACGAAAACAAACGATTTTGAAAAATTTAGGGAAACTTATGCCGCCTCATAAACTTAAATTTAGGGAAATTTTAGATTGTACCCCGGGTTTTACATACATACCCTATGCACGGAAGAAAATCGTTTTATCTGTACATATATATATATATATATATATATATATATATATATATATATATATATATATATATATATATATATATATATATATATATATAGGGAACAACGTAGCAAATTGTGGGGTAACAGCAAATGAAAGTACACTCTTTTAAGATAAATCCGAGCTTTCGGAAATGTTTATTTCCATCTTCAGGGACTGAAAAACAAAACGATACTTTTTTATTTTATGTAAGGTAATTAAAAACCCAAGTACTTACATCTTAGATGAGATTGTTCATATTTGATGGTATCGTTTTATTCTTCAGTCAATTTAAAACACATTAAAATACATGGATGGTCAAAACAAACAATAAGCAATTAAAAATAAAAATCTCTCATGAAGACATCGTTCTCTGGTATGAAATCACATCATCCTGGAACTGAATATGCAAATTGACAGATTTTTTGGTTAGGTTAAGTTAGTAATGGGTAAGTACCCACAGCCGGAACCGTAACTGGACCTTATACCATACGTTACGGTTCCGGCCGTGGGTACTTACCCATTACTAACTTAACCTAACCAAAAAATCTGTCAATTTGCATATTCAGTTCCAGGATGATGTGATTTCATACCAGAGAACGATGTCTTCATGAAAGATTTTTAATTTTAATTGCTTATTGTTTGTTTTGACCATCCATGTATTTTAATGTGTTTTAAATTGACTTAAGACTTTTGTTTTCACGATGCTGTGTATATTTCTCCTGAAGAATAAAACGATACCATCAAATATGAACAATCTCATCTAAGATGTAAGTACTTGGGTTTTTAATTACCTTACATAAAATAAAAAAGTATCGTTTTATTTTTCAGTCCCTGAAGATGGAAATAAAAATTTCCGAAAGCTCGGATTTATCTTAAAAGAGTGTACTTTCATTTTCTGTTACCCCACAATTTGCTACGTTGTTCCCTAACTAGTCCAGCAACGACTACCCTTCTTCATATATATATATATATATATATATATATATATATATATATATATATATATATATATATATATATATATATATATATATATATATATATACATATATATATATATATATATATATATATATATATATATATATATATATATATATATATATATATCATATATATATATATATATATATATATATATATATATATATATATATATATATATATATATATATATATATATCGACAAGAATATCTCAAAGGTGTACTGTATTTGTGAGACATATCTACAGAAAGAGGTATAAGTGAATTGTAAAGTTAACCTTCAAGTTTTAAAAAAAATATTCTAAACGGAATTTAACATAGGTTTTCATGTACCGAAAAAAGACAAATATCTTAAATGTGAGAACTACAAAAATACAGGTAAAGACCAAATAACCAAGTATCAACCAAATGAATATGATAGGCATTTAAATGAAAAGAAATCAACATATGAAATATTTATTAAGGATCAGAAGAAAGGGCAGGATAATCGTGAGGTCTTGTGTAAAAGTTTTGATCTGCAAAAAGTTTTGGGTACTCCGAATGGCAATAACTTTCTTCTTGGCTTTTCTAGTAAATATGTTGTTTATAATCTGATATTTTACGAAAGCGTTTCAAGAAATGTTTATTGTTATCTTTGGGGAGAATCTGACGGACGAGAAATATGTACCAATATGTATAAATATCTGCGTCATGTAGATGAGGTTGGGGGTATACAAGAGATTCTCCTATATTGCGATAGTTGTGCAGGGTCGAATAAAAATCACAAAATGCTTTGTTTTCTTCAGTGGTTTCTTAAATCGTCGGTAAATTTAGAAAAAATATCTCTCAATTTTCTGCTGCCAGGACACTACTACATGCCTGTCGATTTAGTACATGGCACCGTCGAACAAGCACACAGGAAAAAAAATATTTTTGCTCCATCAGAATGGCATTCTATTATTAGGAACGCTAGACATAAACCTAGGCCATATGAAGTTTTTACGATGACTCAAAAGGCTTTTTTGGATTATAAATCATTTATTTAAAATAATTTTCCAAAAGTATTAAAAACGGAGGGCGGTACACGCCTTAAAATGAAAATGATAAGAAGAGTTTTTTTCACCAAAGTCACTCCGGATTATTTCACTTTTAGCACATCTTTTAGTGATAGTTTAGTTTAGTTTAGTTTTATTTATTTGTCCATAGGCTATTTACAATAAATAGATTGAACACGTCAAATGTTTACAAAAAATAATTTAAAACATTCATGCTTATAATATCACATACAGTAAATGAAATAAAATAAAATAAGATAAGACAAAACAGAACATTTTAAAAAGGTAAAATATTTGGACCACACTATATACTACACTATATACTATTCTGGTCAAGGCAACCATTAATACGGCATATAGCGAAAAGAAAGGGAAGTAGAAGAAACATATCACCTAGAGTTGTCGGCCAGATAAGATTCAAACTCTGCCACAGAGTAAAAACAGTTTTGTGTTAATGTATTTTTAATGTTATTTTTAAATTGGTTTACACTTGTGGCCTCCCTCAAAGCCCGAGGATGCGCATTGAACAACCTGCTACCAAAATATAAAGGTGACTTTTCAGAGAAAGCATGTTTTTTTAATAAATGTCTTGTCTGCCTCTAGTGTTGTGGTAGCGATGATCTCCGCTAGAAGCAAGATTTCCTATGTTTTTGAATGTATAAATTAAAGATTTTAATAAAAATATAGATGGAACAGTAAGTATTTTGTTGTCCCTGAAAGTCTTCCTGCAAGACTGATTATAAGGTAAGTCAAATATTAATCTTACTATCCGTTTTTGGCAACCAAAAACCCTGTTTAAATCTATTGAATGACCCCAGACAACAATATTAGATGAGGTAACAGAATATACTAGGGAATAATATATGTTTAGAATAATCCTCACGTCAAGACAGTCTTTAGGATAATTCAGCACGTAAAAAGCCCCACTCAATTTCTTGCAAATACAGTCAATAGTGTCGCACCAGGACATGTGACAGTCCAAGACAATACCCAGATACTTTACAGACTGTGAAATCTTTATCCTAGCAGAATCAATGTAAAGATTCACATTGCTAGGATTTCTATGCTTGTTAAACAACTCTATCAAAATGGTCTTCCCATGATTAATAACCAGTCTGTTCTGAAAGCACCAATGTTGAAAGCTTTCTAGGACAGTTTCTAATTTTCGCTGTACCTCAATAGTGTTAATGTCGTTAACAATAAGAAAACTATCATCCGCGTACAGAAAAATCTTCACATAGTTAATATATTCCGTAACATCATTTATAAATAAAAGAAATATCAAGGGACCAATCACACTGCCCTGGGGCATATATATATACATATATATATATATATATATATATATATATATATATATATATATATATACATATATATATATATATATATATATATATATATATATATATATATATATATATATATATATATATATATACAGGGTGGTGCAACCAAGATGGGGTGGACGATTGTGAGTAAACGGTTAGGAATTTCGAAAAAAATTTTATTGGATATAATCGATAGTCAAACACGCCATGTTTTAAAATTATAGCCATAATACAGGGTGGTCCGAAAAACTCGTGGCGAACCAAACTTGTATTTTTTTAAATGGGACACCCTGTATATAATTGTTCCAATTGATTCTCCTGTTCGTTACGATCATTTTGATATAGGGATTATTGGGTCTAAAATTTATAGTAAGGGAATGGGACGCGGTTAAAGTTGAAAAAATGCTCACAGTTCGGCCATTTTTTAAAAATATTTGAAGCAGATGTGGAAAAACCAAATATTCCATAAAACGTTACATATCCCTGAATACATTAATCGCTTGCAATTTGTTTAAAATTATTCACTGTTATACAGGGTGGTCAAGTTTTGCAAATACGCCCTGGACTCATTTTTTTTAAATGGAACACCCTATATATTTTATTTTCATGTTAAAGATAACAGTACTAGCTTTCAAAAAATACCATACATGATGCCTTTCTGACCAACAGTTTTTTAGTAAACTAGCCGTGAAAGCAATGTTTCTTCATTCTAATACGATTATACTGAATTTACGTTGTTTATTATTACATATCTAATATTAGGAGGCCATGACACTATCATAAATGAAACAGAAGATTGACGAACTTGTCAAAGCTACTGCCGCATAATCCATTATTTACAAGTTAAGCGTAGGTGAGGTAAGAAAACTGAGACCCGAAACTTTTACATGTTTATTAGAGATATTTCAAAAAACACAAAATATTGTTTTTATTAAATGTAAAGTAATTAATAAACCAGTTATAAACAACTTTTTGAGAAACGAGTTGCCCGTATTGCTTGCAGATTTAACTTCAATGGTAAGGGGATCCTTATGGTTTCAACATGATGGAGCGCCCCCGCATTACCATAGGAATGTAAGATATTTTGTCGATAATCGGAAGACAGATCCTTGGATTGGGCGAGGTTGACCAGTTAAGTGGCCAGCCAGATCACCCGACTTAACACCACTAGATTTTTTCTATGGGAGCTTGTTAAAGAAGATGTCTATAAATTAAAGAGGTTCCAACCACAGTGAAAGATATGAAGATGAGAATAAGAAACAGTTTTCGCAACATTTATGAAAACAGACTTTGGGAAAAGTGAAACTTTCATTTATGGATAGACTCGAAATGTGCCTTCAGCAAAATGGTGGTCTAGTTGAACACCTTATTTGAGCGTTTTTAATTGTTTATATTAAATTAGGTTGACAGGTAAGTACATAACACAACTAAATAATTTTAAAAGATGTTCTGTTTTTGCTTAATTAATTTTCTTACACTATTAATAATACTGATAACTGATTATCTTTGTTTATAACTGGTTTATTAATTACTTTACATTTCCTAAAAACAATATTTTCTGTTTTTTGAAATATCTCTAATAAACATTTAAAGGTTTCGGGTCTCAGTTTTCTTACCTCACCTACGCTTAACTTGTAAATAATGGATTATGCGGCAGTAGCTTTGACAAGTTCGTCAATCCTTTGTTTCATTTATGATAGTGTCATGGCCTCCTAATATTAATCGTATTAGAATGAAGAAACTTTGATTTCACGGCTAGTTTACTAAAAAACTGTTGGTCAGAAAGGCATCAAGTATGGTATTTTTTGAAAGCTAGTAATATTATCTTTAACATGAAAATAAAATATATAGGGTGTTCCATTTAAAAAAAATGAGTCCAGGGCGTATTTGCAAAACTTGACCACCCTGTATAACAGTGAATAATTTTAAACAAATTGCAAGCGATTAATGTATTCAGGGATATGTAACGTTTTATGGAATATTTGGTTTTTCCATACCTGTTTCAATTTTTTTTTAAAAATGGCCGAACTGTGAGCATTTTTTCAACTTTAACCGCGTCCCATTCCCTTACTATAAATTTTAGACCCAATAAACCCTATATCAAAATGATCGTAACGAACAGGAGAATCAATTGGAACAATTATATACAGGGTGTCCCATTTAAAAAAATACAAGTTTGGTTCGCCACGAGTTTTTCGGACCACCCTGTATTATGACTATAATTTTAAAACGTAGCGTGGTTGAGTATCGATAATATCCAAAAAAAAATTTTTCGAAATTCCTCAACGTTTACTCACAATCGTCCACCCCATCTTGGTTGCACCACCCTGTATGTATATATATATATATATATATATATATATATATATATATATATATATATATATATATATATATATATATATATATATATAGAAAAATGGAAGATTTCTTGGCCTATAGGTAATATAATAAATGTAAATGCGAAGATTTACTTCTTCGCTAGTGCAGCGAAAAGGCCGTGAATGAAAAATAAAAATAATGAGTACTATCTTTGATTCTGGTCTGGGTGACCTCCTGCTATCGATTTCTGGGCCCTTACCCATCAGCGGGCAGGCTTACACCCAGGGTGGCTGAAGAACAGACCACGATTTGACCAGAATCAAAGAGAGTCCTTATATCCAAAATGATCGGAAAGGATGGGTAAGATGTAGTGGCTCGCGCCAACTAGTTCACCCAGTGTTGCTCCAAAAATGTTTGGCTGCTAACACAATAATACTCGAAAGTATGTCGAATGTCGATTTTCTCGACGTCGACGGTACAAATGCACCATTGTACAACAATAGTAGAAAAATGGAAGATTTCTTGGCCTATAGGTAATATAATAAATGTAAATGCGAAGATTTACTTCTTCGCTAGTGCAGCGAAAAGGCCGTGAATGAAAAATAAAAATAATGAGTACTATCTTTGATTCTGGTCTGGGTGACCTCCTGCTATCGATTTCTGGGCCCTTACCCATCAGACCAGAATCAAAGATAGTACTCATTATTTTTATTTTTCATTCACGGCCTTTTCGCTGCACTAGCGAAGAAGTAAATCTTCGCATTTACATTTATTATATTACCTATAGGCCAAGAAATCTTCCATTTTTCTACTATTGTTGTACAATGGTGCATTTGTACCGTCGACGTCGAGAAAATCGACATTCGACATACTTTCGAGTATTATTGTGTTAGCAGCCAAACATTTTTGGAGCAACACTGGGTGAACTAGTTGGCGCGAGCCACTACATCTTACCCATCCTTTCCGATCATTTTGGATATAAGGACTCTCTTTGATTCTGGTCAAATCGTGGTCTGTTCTTCAGCCACCCTGGGTGTAAGCCTGCCCGCTGATGGGTAAGGGCCCAGAAATCGATAGCAGGAGGTCACCCAGACCAGAATCAAAGATAGTACTCATTATTTTTATTTTTCATTCACGGCCTTTTCGCTGCACTAGCGAAGAAGTAAATCTTCGCATTTACATTTATTATATATATATATATATATATATATATATATATATATATATATATATATATATATATATATATATATATATATATATATATATACGGTGTTCTCAAAGTTGAGGCATTTATTTTAACAGGTTGTAGAACTCATAAAAATAAAGCATTTGACCAAAAATCGCTTATATAAAAGTTGCAAAATAATGGAGATATTAATAAATTTCAGAAAGGTAAAAACTTTAAAAAATTAAATAAGGTCCTGGTATCGTCGACTTCCCCACGCGTCGAGCGCCCAGTTCCTTATGGCGGTGTAAATACCCCCTCTGCCGTCGCTCGCCTCTCGCCTAAGCCCGTCGCGACATCGTTCATTGTGGTGTGGTTTACCAATGATCAGGACCGTACTGGGATGAATTTATTGGTGGGTTTTTTTATCTCCGTTATTTTTCAACTTTTATATAGACAATTTTTGGTCAAATGGTTTATTTTTACGAGTTCTATAGCTTGTTAAAATAAATGCCTCAACTTTGAGAACACCCTGTATATATATATATATATATATATATATATATATATATATATATATATATATATATATATATATATATATATATATATATATATATATATATATATATATATATATTGAAAATACTATTCTCACACTACGCCAACGTGTTGTCCAAGGAATATCATCCTTGGTGGTTCAATGACCTGATATCACAGGTACAAATGAACCGTGCCACCCCGACGACCGGTTTCGATACTGTTAGATCTCATTCAGGCCGGGGACAGGCAAATTGCTCTGTATCGAGCAGGTGTTAAATAGTCGAACCAACCGAAACAACTACTCCGAGGGCTAATACCCCTACCGGCATTGAATTACACGATTGATTCTGGGTTTGTCCGTTGGGAACGATATTGAAAATACTATTCTCACACTACGCCAACGTGTTGTCCAAGGAATATCATCCTTGGTGGTTCAATGACCTGATATCACAGGTACAAATGAACCGTGCCACCCCGACGACCGGTTTCGATACTGTTAGATCTCATTCAGGCCGGGGACAGGCAAATTGCTCTGTATCGAGCAGGTGTTAAATAGTCGAACCAACCGAAACAACTACTCCGAGGGCTAATACCCCTACCGGCATTGAATTACACGATTGATTCTGGGTTTGTCCGTTGGGAACGATATTGAAAATACTATTCTCACACTACGCCAACGTGTTGTCCAAGGAATATCATCCTTGGTGGTTCAATGACCTGATATCACAGGTACAAATGAACCGTGCCACCCCGACGACCGGTTTCGATACTGTTAGATCTCATTCAGGCCGGGGACAGGCAATATATATATATATATATATATATATATATATATATATATATATATATATATATATATATATATATATATATATATATATAGTATCGAAGCTGCAAGTAAGGTGGCAGCAGCGGCAGGTACTTTGGTTTGTCAGCGACTTGTTTTCTATTCGCCGAGTTTAGTCTATGCCAAACGTCAGACGTAGGAGCACGCCATTTGTTTTTTCTTGTCCGCGTTATAAGCAAATTTATTTTTCACGTTGACCCTACGCAAGCTAAACTTACATTCTCTGGATTTTTCTAATTAAGTACAGGTGAGTACTGTTGTGAATGTTACCAAACTTTACAATAAAACCAAAAAAGCGGCTTGATAAAACGATTGTACGAGTACAAAACGTGGAAAATTCAAAAAACACGTGTAAAGTAGAAAGTTAAATGAGCGCTCTGGCGTCAGATTTTGCTATTTCATATGGGAGGCGGAGCGACCGCCCGATCGAAGCGCGAGGCGCCAATCAAACCGCGGACGCCGCGACAAAACGCGCGAGCGCGAACCGCGAAGTTCAGAGCTGAAGAAACAACTGTCTAAATCGGTAGTGTAACCGCGAGCTCGAATGATTGTCTGACTAGGACCTAGCACTTGCACAAAGCTAGCGAAAATTGGAGAATTGGCCAGCCTAAGTCGAAACACGGGGGTAATCTCGAGGGATTAAACCTGGACGTCGGCTTAGCGAACAAGTTATTTAAAAAGTTAAGTAAACTCAGCCACGAGTAGGGAAAAGTAACTCAGAGACGAGAGGCACTCGACGAGAAGCCAGGAGGCTTAGGGATAAGAATTTGTTTCTGTTTACGAACAATTCTTGTAAGTGACCTGTAGATTGGAGCAGGTATAAAAAAATTCAAGCCAAAAATAAATTTGCATCAAAGTGCCTTCTCCGACATGATAGACGACCACTCCGTAGACCAGCCAAATCCACAGTCGTGGATAGCGTTCCAGTCTGTCGAAACTAACTGGTATAGACAATTCTTACTCTCATAAGTTTCAAACTAAAAACTTAACAAAAAACTTCATCGAAAGTTACAAACTTCGAAAACTTTTCCGAGACCAAGTCCGGTAAAAATTGACACAGTCAGGTCGACTAAAGTGAACCAAACTAACGTCAGCGCGTTACAAAAGAAGCTCAAGAAATCGCGGTAGAAAACGAAACGTTTCCCTCCGACGATTAAATTCCGGGTTTTAGACAAAACCTTCACAAGACAATTCTTGAATTAAGACAATTCTGGAAGAAGACTTCAGAGTAGCAACTCTAAAAAGACATTCTTAAAAAAGTGAAAAAGTGCAAAAGACAGCTCCATACGTTATTCAACTTAAGAAGAAAACATTCAATTGCAAAAACATAGACTGTCAATTAGCTTGTTGAAGCAAAATTCCGTGGAAAAAAGACAAAAGAACATTTAAATAAAAGTGTTAACAAAGTTAACCTTTCAAAAAATTTTCAAAAGAGACAAAAAGTATACAGTTCTTAGCAAATCAAAACCACAGAGCTCGAATAGCTGTGTTTGTTATTGCACCGAAGTCCAAGATTCCGCCAATCATTATGAATGGCGTAATTGTGGACAGCGCAACATTTAAAGTATTTGCTGACGAACTAAACAAAGAAATCAAAAAAGGCTACAGACTGAAATACACAAAAAGAAACACAATATATATATATATATATATATATATATATATATATATATATATATATATATATATATATATATATATATATATATATATATACAAGATATAGACGAATACCACAAGTACAAAGGAAGACTGCAACAAATTAAAGACGTAGAATGGCATACCTACTGTACGACAGACGAACGGATACACGCGTTTGTTATAAAAGGACTAGACCATTCACCAGACGTGGACGAAATTCGTGACGAACTTGTACAGATCCACAAAATCAAGGTGAAGGGTGTTTACAAAATGAACACCAAATTCAGGCCCCTGTACATGGTCGTCACGACGTCACGACTATAAATTGACAGCACTACAAAAACTTAAATATGTATGCAATTTGCACGTAACTTGGGAACGACGCAAAACGAACAAAGAGGTAATTCAATGCAGAACGTGCTGTCAGTGGGTACATGCGACCTTGAATTGCTTCAGAGCGTTCCGTTACGTGTCCTGCGCTGGCAGTCACCCATCTGCAAACTGTCCCGGAGGATTACTCGATAAATGTGCAAGTTGCGGCAAAGCACACAAAGCTAGTAATTTGGACTGCGACGTTTACAAATACAGGACAGACAAAATACACGAACAACAAAGCATACAGACAAATACAGCGGCGCTACAAACCTGCACCACCCCCGGTCACAAATGCCTGGTTAAGAACACAAAAAAGAACTGAAAGACATTTTAGTGACACCGAAGAAGATTTCCCGCCACTGCCAACGCAGCAACGCCCCCGGAGTGCGGCCCAGCCACGACGCGAGGGTGCAGGAGTCGCAACGGTAAGTAAGCTTGCAGAAAAGATGAGCGAATTTGATAACATGGTAGACATAGACGAGGTTTTACGCTTCATGACTGACTTTATAAACGTTTTTAAACAAAACAGTAACAAAATGGATAGAGCGCTTGCCTTAGTGCAATTCGTTACCAAAAACATACATTCTTACGATATATAAAGAGCTAAAGATTGCACTATGGAACGCAAACGGTCTCGCCAATAAACTTCGCGAAACCATCCATTTTGTATACACTAAAAAAGTAGACATAATGATCATCACAGAAACAAAGTTGAATGTAAATAATAGCATAAATATGAAGAAATTACAAAATATATAGAAAGGACAGAAATATACGCGGAGGCGGCGTGGCTGTTATTGTGAAAAACACCGTTCCTCACGTGGTCCTGCCGGACGTAGGATCACTTATAGAGAACATCTCTATTAAACTGAGGAATGGTGTCGTAATCAATGGCAGTTACGCCCGCCCAAACTTGCATATGACCAACAATGACCTTGATGTCATTTTTGGCCAGAGCAGACAGGTGATGGTTTTGGGAGACTTAAACGCAAGACACACGTAATCGTAGAAATAACCGCAATGGTGAGTTTATCTGCGATTACGTCACAAACAATGACTTACAGCTACTAAGCACAGCAACGCCCACCCACTATCCTGGAAATGGCATGACAGCGTCATACATCGACGTTGTCATAAACAGAAACATACTTGATCTTCCTGATCTGGTCGTCTTAGATGATCTGCCGTCAGACCATCTTCCGCTGATGTTGGAGTGGAAGACAAATATCAGTGAGGAAGAGGGACATAAGTCCTGGTTATACAAGGGAGCGAATTGGGGTTTTTTCAGGCAGCTTGTCAATGAAAAACTGAAATAAATAACAACACCGTTGAGAAACTTGAAGAAGAAGTTGACTGGAAATCTCCAATTCGGTCGCAATCAAATAGCCAGGAAGATTAGCGTCAGGCCAGCGGAAGATCGCTTGCCTGATGACATCATCGAACTGATAAAGTTCAACAATAAGATCAGGAAGAGATGGCAGCGCTATCGACGACCGCAGGATGGTGCAAGGGTGAAGGTGCTACAAAAAACTATACGGACTAACACTAACAAACACAAAAATGACGCGTGGGCCAATGTCCTTGATAGGTTGTCAGTATTAGATAACTCATTTTAGAGATTGACCCGCAGACTAAAGAACAAATTTTCTAAAATCCCGACAGTAGATTCAAAAACACCGCAAACCAATACAGAGAAAGCTGAGGTGCTCGCCGAGCACCTGGCCGGTATCTGTAAAGGTAAGCCAAACGTAACGGACGAACAAAATGACATAACGAACATAATAAACAGAACAGTCCATCAAAGGTACCCAATTCCACCTTCCACGCTCCCTAAACTCCTGACGACCCCTGGCGAGCTGAGGGGCGTCATCAGGAGATTACCCAATAATAAAGCACCCGGAGAGGGCGAAGTGTCCTACTCGCTGTTAAAAAATATGCCGAGAAAGGCTGTGGTGCAGTTGATGTACATCATAAATGCAGCGATTGTACTACAGCATTTCCCGGCTAAGTGGAAGAGTTCATTGGTTATTCCAGTTTTAAAGACGGGAAAAGATCCGACAAGGGCGGAGTCTTACAGACCAATCGCGCTGCTAAGTGGGCTTTCAAAAGTCACAGAGAAGATCATTCTACTGAAGATCAATACATTGAACCTTGAGGGAGCGGTGCCAAATGAGCAATTTGGCTTCCGGGGTGGACACAGTACCACTCTTCTTGTTGCAAGTGTAGTGCAAGACGCACTAAACAAGATCAACTTGCAGCAGAATACGGTGCTGCTGGATGTCCGGAGACACCGTTTGGTTCAATGGTCTTCGCTATAAGTTGTTAGTAGCGCATAACTTCCCGCTCTTTCTCGTCACACTGATGCACTCTTATATAACAGGTAGGACTCTTCGAGTGAGGGTGGAAAACTCGATTTCGTCCTCGAAAAGAATCCACGCCGGAGTTCCACAGGGCACAGTTCTCTCCCCAAAGCTTTTTAACCTATATACATCTGATATCCCCCATTACCCATCTACAAAATTGGCCATGTTTGCGGACGACGTGCTGGTTTACGCCAGCTCGTTCTACGCAGACGTGGCCAAAGCACACATTAAAAACCATCTCCATCAACTTCTCCCCTGGTACGAAAAGTGGAAGATGGAGATAAACGAAACCAAGTGTGAGTGCGTCGTACTCACACGGAAGTTCACGAAAAACGTAATCCACGTCCCGATCCAAATAAACAATGCCCGGATACCACCAGCAAAAATGCTGAAGTATCTGGGCGTTGTCCTTGATGAACGTCTACGCTTTGCTGCGCATGTCTCCTACGTACTACAAAAATCATTCCTCGCAATGCAAAGCTTATACTCTATTTTATCCCCAAAATCCCCTTTATCCCCGCATAACAAATTGGTGGTTAATAATCAAATTATAAAACCAGTTATGACATATGCTGCACCAGTTTGGTGCAGCATTTCTGACACGCAGATGGGCCGACTGCAGCGATTCCAGAACACTGCCCTGAGATGCGTTACGTCGTCACGACGCGCGACAGTTATCCGAGATCTGCATGAGCTTGCCGCCACAACAATGTTTGGCGAGCACATCAGCAGTATCTCGGATAAATTTTACAGAACAAAACCGACCAAATCGGTCATAACGTATAACCTAACGGTGATCAGGGCAGAGGATGCTGTAGTTCACAAGCCCATCTACCATAGACTGATATTTATCTAGAAAATTATGTTCCCATCCCTTAAATCCCTACGTTTTTCAAATTATCTCTATCGCCCATGCTCGTACCATGTCCCTATCCTTACTGAATCCCAAAATCCTTGGTGCCTGGTTTTGTTTAATCCCAGGTACCAACACAAGCCCCGCCCACTTTCCCACGCAGGAGCACTCTTGTGCTCCTGCGGAAATCATTGCTAAAATCCAATTTCCAAGTCATTTGCATCTTATCCTAAATCCGACTCCTAAAACAGGCCCCGCCCACTTCCCAACCAGACATTTCATTGGACCTCTATTTTCACTTATAATAAAATCAACCAATTCTCAAAACCATACCGATACAGACATGACAGACTACAAGTGTGTAAATATTATAATTTCTGATCAGTATGAAAGGGTTGTACATAAGAATGAATGCGAGTATGTAAATAGAACCTTGTATAAAGTTGCATATAGTTTTAAATAGTGTACAAGAAACTAATAAATGGGATCTGTGATGATCATTGTAAATAAATGTAAATATGTGTACATATGTATGTAAATAGAACAACCTTTTAAGCTGGGTTTTTCAGTGTTTTTCCCAGCAAACCCCTATAAAGAAACCCAAAAACAAGAATCTTTAATATTTAAGCTCTTCAAGCAACCCTGTTGTAAATATATTCTCTCATTTGCTCTGCAAGCTTACTGCGGTAAGAGCCGCCTCAATGCACCTTCCCGTCAAATGGCTACCAAGGGCTAACACCAGCCCCGGCCGCACTCCGGCCGCTTTGCTGCGTTGGACCTCCCCAGCTGGGGGTTGTAACGCGTGCCTCTTGCCAAATTGTAAATAGTAGTTAAGTAGTCAATTGGTGTTGTTAGAAAGTATCTGATTAATAAATGTTTTGAAAGTGTGCACCGAGTCTGAAAATTTTTTGTAAAATACAATCTGGGTTCAAATCCCAGTTGGGACCAAAAAACTTTTTATTTTTAATTTTTGCACCCAAGTGATCCGACATCACGCAAAATAAAATAAAAATTCAAAAAGTTCAAAATTACAATTTTTAAAAGCAAAAACAACTTTGATTTGAAAGATATTCAAAATTAGTTTTTAAGAAAAATTGTAAAAAGCAAAAAATCTTGTAAATAGTAAAGTAAGATAGTTCTAAGCAAACAAAAAATTTGTAAAAGGCCTTACTTTGGACTCAGACAAGACAAAAGACTTGCCTGCACAAAAAACTGACAAACAAACCGAAAACTTGATTCCCGTTCCCTGAGTAAAAACTTCTTGCTTTTGTTTTAACAAAAAAACTTAATTAAAAATTCCAAGCGCAAACTTAGCCCCCTCAGAGTCAAAAATTGACCACAGCAGAAATGAATCCCAAAAACATTGAAAAATCTTTTCATTGCGGATCCATGAGGGCGGAAGAGAATTCAAGTCTTCCGGGTGGCAGGCGGGACCCTCCCTTGACAACGACAAACATTGTCGTGTCACAAAACGTTACCCAGAACACAAACCCATTTGTAAATTCGAACACGTACTTTTGGGAATCCCCTATCGTACAGAGAGAAAGCGAAGATGGAAGTGATTTCGAGAGTTATGTTAAAAAATTAATATTGAACTTCGAAAATCAATCACAAAGTTCGGAAAGTGTGGTCTTTCAGAGACACATTCCGCCGACACTTCCATGCTCGTCCACTCCCTGGTGGGAAACGAACCGTCAGAACTTCTAATAAGAGACATAAATCGTGATCAAGCCTACACGGTTTTAGATGAAGTATCGACACACCAAAGAATCGACAGAGTTCCGAGGTGTAATTCACAAAACCTAGACCGCGTACCTAGACAACATGGCATGGCGGTTTCAGAAAAATCACACGACATTATCGAAAATCAAGGGAATGCGTGCGTTCCAACAAATTATGCTTGTTTAGCTAAACAGCGTAAACCAACCAGGGCTTGGGGAGAACAAACTTGCATAGGGGAATACTTAAGACAAGTAGATAATCTCATGGGTTTGGGTGATCGCGTGAGAGAAGTGAGTTGCCGCTGCGACTTGGATAATCCAAGGAGCACTTCTCAGGTTCACGAAAGAGCAAATGTCAGATTTAGTAATAAAATTGTAACGGGTGGAGGAGAAAATCCTTTCGGACAGGTGTTACGATCGAACAAAAACATCGAGATGTTCGAAATTGTCGATACGCAAAATCAGAAAAATACCGATAGACTGGGGTTTGGTCCGGACTCACAAAACAGATTGTTTCAGGCAGAGCTTGATTCACGATACAAAAACGAAAACAATGCAAAGGAAATTCAATCGCCTAGCATTGCGAAATCAACATTTCAACGAGATACTGAGTTACTCACGCATCTTGAAATGGCCAAAACGTTGCAACTATTAGTACAAAATGTTAGTAGACAATCAACAAGTCAAAAGACCCCGTTACGAATTAGTTGCGCGGGTCGTGAACACGAAGATCCGCTGATATTCGTGTACGAATTAAACAAATGGTTCGAAACAAACAGCATTGCAGAGAGTGAAAAACTTCACTATGCAATAAGTCAGTTAAACGGAAACGCTAAAAAATGGATGGAGCCGTACAGATTGTATCTCAAAAATTACTTCGAGCTATCACAAAAGTTAGTAGACCGGTTTAGCAGTTGCGAAAACTTCGCTGAACTCCGAACCGCCTTATACGGAAAACATCAGACCATAAACGAATCCGTCGAATCGTTTATCTTGCGTAAAAGAGCGTTGCATTCAAGCGTTAAGTGATGACGAGTTCATCCAGCTTGTACTCGTACAATTGTTACCGGAGCTTCGTTCTAGACTACGCACAGCACAATTCAGGGATGTAGAAAGACTCGCAGCCGTGGCTTCGCGCGGAAAACAAGACATTCGAGAAGAAAAATCGGTTCAAACAAAGAACCTGGCATCCCTGACAAATCGAAAAGTGGATATACAAACAAACTATATACCACAAGAAAAGCCGAAGGAAACGAAAAGCGAACGTTTCCAGAAGCAGACAGAAAGTACTCAAAAGATTTTCAACACAGAAAAAACGCAACATGCGCCGAAAACAAAAAACAAAGATTTTCGACCATGTAGACACTGTTCTGGAGAACACTACAACAAGTGTCCAAAGTTCTCCCACGCAAATGAAAAAGGACTACGAAATACTAGCAAAGTAAATCAAGTCCAACCCAAAAAAAATTCTCAGGAAAAAGAGAAAACAACGTCTAAGAGTAAAAACGGACCAGAGTCGACAAAAAACTCGATTCGGGCCGACGATCACTAAGAGACAAAAAGAAACAAAACTCAAAAGCTGAGAGCCAAGAGCGATCAGTAACACATGGAATTGACAACAGTCAACCAGAAGGGGTAGTCGGCCCTAATTCCATAAAAAACTTCAAGTATGAGACGAGACAACAACCGTTGTTAAAAGTCACATACAGGAATACAGATTATGATGTCTTGTTGGATACTGGAGCGGACATAAATCTGATTTCCTCTAAGATTGCACCGAAAAAAATCGACGAAGTTACTGTTAGCTACATGCAATTGGCATGCGAGGGCACGCAAGCTAAAGTACTTGGATCGTGTACGGAGAAACTGCATCTGGGGAAAGAAACATACGAAATTTCTTGCTGGGTCGTCGAAAACTTCGACACTAGCGTGATATTGGGTACTCCGTTCTTAGTAAACGAAAGCGTCGTGATCGATTATTCCAGAAATTGCGTGCATATAGGAAAAGACAACTGGCAAACATTGCACTGGTCTCCTATAAAAAAGTCTTCAACAGGAGAAATCATTCTACCTAAGTTAGACAAGTCAAATCCCGTCAAGTTACGAAACTTGATCAACGAGTTCAAAGACGTGTTTCAAAGTGGATTGGTACAGCCAACGACGCCCACGACGAAGCACAAAATCAGCATCAAAGATGACAAAGTCATAAACAAGAGGTGTTATCCGTTTAACACTCACAAGAAGCAAATTCTCTATGAGCAAATTCAAGAGATGTTGGAAGCAGGAGTGATAGAGCCAACAACGTCGGCTTACTCCTCTTCACCAGTACTTGTGGAAAGACAAGGAAAAAAAACGAGATTCTGCGTTGATTACCGCGAAATCAACAAAATAAGTATCTTTTTTCTTTACCTAGAATCCAGGACGCATTAAAAGACTTAGCGCAAGCCAAGATCTTCACAGTACTCGATCTCAAAAGCGGATACTGGCAAATTCCCCTTGATAATGAGTCGAAGAAGTATACAGCATTCAGTAAACCGGATGGAGCGGCATATCACTTCAACGTAATGCCGTTCGGATTGAAAAATGCACCGAGCACTTTTCAGAAGTTAATGACGACAGAAGTCTTAACTGGACACATCCAGAAATCCGTACTAGTATATCTTGACGACATCATCAGCTTCAGCGATTCGGGACAAGAACACTTAAAGCACTTAAGACTTGTTTTCGAAAGATTACAGACTCACAACCTCAAATTGTCTTGTGACAAGTGTCAATTCATGACCGCTTGAATACTTGGGTCATTACATTAAAGGAGATGAAACAGTCCCTTTAAACAAACACAAAATACAAGTTGAAAAGTTTCCAGAACCTCGAAACAAAAAGCAACTTCAGTCATTCCTGGGTCTATGCAATTGGTTACGTGAATACGTACCTAACTTAGCAGAGATCACAGCACCGTTAACTGAGCTGTTGAGAAATGGAAAAACCTTCAAAATCACAGAAAAAGAGAGACAATCTTTTGAAAACACAAAAATTGCCATCGAGGATTGCGTGCCTCTAAGCAGACCGGATTTTTCCAAACAGTTTACGTTACAAACCGATTCGAGCGGTATAGGAATGTCAGCAGTCCTATATCAAGAATACGATAACAAAAAATTTATAATATCACACGCTAGTGCTAAATTCAGCATAATAACACAGCGGTACCACATAAACGAACAGGAGTGTTTCGCAATTGTGTGGGCTAAGTGGGCGTGGGCTGTAAAAATGTTCCGTGGATATTTGGAAGGAAAACATTTCGTCATTCGAACAGACAGCAAAGCTCTAACATGGTTAGACAAATTCAAAGACAGCAGGTCTAAATTGACCAGATGGGCTTTGTTGCTGCAAGAATTCACGTTCACGGTCGAGCACATCGCGGGCAAGAGCAACGTGCTATGTGACTACTTGAGTCGCAACCCCGCAGAAAACGTGACGTACGACGAATACCTCGAAAATGAAAGATTGGTACCACCGGAAACATCCGGCTGAACCAAATCACTGTGAATGAACTGTACGAACAGATCATTAAAGCACAGAAAAAGACAAAGTACATGCGAATCATGTAAAGCTTCTGACTCAGTTAAGGGACAGAGAACCCTTTAACAACGCCGAACGAAAATCACAACGGAACTTTGCGTTCATAGACGGCATTCTATGGCGTAAATGCAAAACCGGCAACAAAATAGTAGTACCTCGAAAGTTGGTTGGTAGAGTTATCTACACACGACACAGAAGACGCAGCACATCCAGGAAGCGCAGAGACGTTCCGGAAAATCGCGCTGAGCTACTTTTGGGGACACCAACGTGGGAGCATCAGTGAGTACATCAACAACTGCGTTGTTTGCTCGTTATGCAAAATTCAGCAAAAACAAGACAAAGCACCGTTACGAGCGAATAATCCGAAATTCCCGTTCCAATACGTCTCAATCGACATACTGGGCCCGTATTCCCCAGAAGCAAGGAAAACCAAGGCCAAGTATATAATCATTTGCGTGGATCTCTTCTCAAAGTGGGTAGAGGCAAAGGCGTACGAAAGCGTCAAGACGTCTGAAGTAGTTGAATTTCTGCAAAATGAAATACTAACTAGATTCGGTGCTCCGGAAGTAATTATTTCAGACCAAGGACCGGTATTCTTGGGAGAAAAATTACAAAAACACAAAATAGAACAGAAATATTCTTCGATCTTCCACCAACAAGCGAATCCAGTAGAACGAAAGATCCAAGAATTCAAGACGGTAATGCGAGTTCTGACATACAAGAAAAAGAAAATGTATGGGAAGAAATGATTCCTAAAGTATTACAAACATTGCGAAGTCGCATTTGTAGAGCTACTGGAGAGAGTCCAGCTGCAATACTGTTAGGATATGAATTACCTAGTCCAGGCGAATGCCACGTCAAGTGGCCGCAAGTGCGGGCAAACTTGAAAAAAGAACAGAGAATAAGACGTAATCGAGAAATTGCTCGCAAGCAACGCGATTATCAGCCAAAAGAATATCACGATGAATCGGAGCCGAAAACCGAATTCAAAATCGGGGATCTGGTAAACACTCGAACCCGAAACCGTGGTAAAGGACCATTCTATACCGTGTGGACGGGTCCACATGAGATAATAGAAAAAACCAGCGAGACCACCTACGAAGACCTCGAGGATGGAAAGCAAACGAACATACATTTGAATGACCTTCGACCAGCACCGTCAGGCAATCAAATTGTATTCGACAGTGATAACGAAACTACATCCGAAGATGAAATTTCAGAATTCGAGTTCAGGGAGAACAGTGATCACGCTGACACAGATCTAACCGACTCAGACGAGGAAAGTCTACCGGCACAAGCTGGAAGTCAGGTGGAAACGCGTGCAGAGGTTCACCGGGAACCTGAAACTCAAAGCACGATAAATTTACCAGACAGTTCAAACATTCCGAACGAATTGAACGAACTTCTGCTAGATTATGAAACCGAAACGGATAGAGTAACGAAACTAGCGTCTTCTCGTTGTTTCTACAACAAGAACTACACGGACAAGGAAGCATTTCCAAAAAGATAGTCTGAAACAGCAATTTCGGATATTGCCCGTCTAAGTAGGGGGTGTTGTGAATGTTACCAAACTTCACAATAAAACCAAAAAACTAGCTTGATAAAACGATTGTACGAGTACAAAACGTGGAAAAGTCAAAAACACATGTAAAGTAGAAAGTTAAATGAGCGCTCCGGCGTCAGATTTTGTCGCCTATGCGCCGACCCTTCACGGTCAATTTCGATTTCAATGTTCTTTCCCTGAAACAAAGATTTCTCATTAATCGTGGAAGTAACTACATGTTCTAGTGGGGGTTCTAAGTCCACTAAGATTCCTACAGGTACATTTCTGTTAAACGATACACTATAAGTATTTTCTGGAATACCAAAAGTTGGTTCCCGGTGGTGAACATGAGTTAAAGTATTTTCCAGAAATGGATTTGTATTTTCTAAGTTTGACGCAACAGCAGGGGTTATTAGGAGGATCCCACCATCCACCCGGTTGCTCTGGAATTCGTCAACCGCCTCAAGAAAAGAAGGGGACGAATCGGGGTTATGACTTATTGAAGTTGTTGAAGTGGTCTGATTTTCTAGACTCTGATGGGACATTTTGTTTTTATTTATTTTTTCTGAAATGAAAATTTTAAAGATTGATAATTTTAAATTATGGGAATTTCACGGTTGAGGGCTTATGAGTATGCTAGCTTGGCGCACTTAACTTAAAGTTTATTATTACGAAAGTTGCCTCTTTTTGGGTAATAACTTGTTACTAACTTAAAGAAGTTTCTTAACAAAATTAAAATGGATTTTTCCAAAATAAAAATTAAAAGATTTTTTCTAAGTCGCTTAGAATAAAAATTTTTCCAAGTCGCTTAAATCGTGAATTTTTTCTAAGTCGCTTAGAATGCAAAATTTTCTAAGTCACTTAAATCGTGAATTTTTTCTAAGTCGCTTAGAATGCAAAATTTTCTAAGTCGCTTAAATGGTAAAATAAAATAAAGTTTTAATTCTAACTTTAAAAATTATTTTTACTTGAACGGAATTAAAAGTTATCTTAATTTGTTCTTTAAGTTAGCTTTTGTCTTAATCTTAAAAAGCAAATGGCTTTTTTACAAAATCCTTATCTTTAATCAAAACAAAATTTTAATTTTTTCCGAAGAGTTTTTTCAAAATTTTATGAAAAAATCTACAAGTTTTTTCGTGACAAAATCTTTTTAAAGTCTTTGGACGAAGTTAAACAATGTCTTTTTCAATACGCTAAAAGTTTTTAGGTATTTGGAATTTCCTTTTACAGTCTTTGTTAAATTCACAAAAAGTGAGAAATCACACTAAGTGAAAAAGTTTCTAAGTTGAGAATAGTTTTATACCAATCTGTTCCCCAGTCCTGTCAACAATTATGAACAGTCCCAAGTTTTGTATGGCTTACGAAAAATTATTTCAGAACTAGCCAAGATATACCTAGTCTTGGATATTTAAGTAATGTTTTTGAGAACACGAGGCGCTAACTTTTTATCACCCGGTTTCTTCAACTTTTCATAAAGCAACTATGACAGCCTTTTTATCGGTTGCCACAGAAGTTCAGGACAAAGTACTGGAGGTAAATAATGACTTTTCGCCCACTAAGTGCAATTGTGGAGTACTTGGCCAAGATTCCCTACGAAACGTAAGTTGGTTGTGCAACTTATATCGCGCACACGCACAAGAAGTTCTTGAGATTCAAGATGTTCAGCGATGCTCCTTTTGATTTAGAAGTTCTAAGCTGATGTCTGATATTGGTGAAATCTGACGGCTTGTGCTGCAGGATATTTGTCTCGAAGTTTGAAGTTGTTAAAGCCTTAAAAAAGACTGTTATTTTAGCCTTAATAAAGACTATTAAGAATTTCTTGTCAAAATCTTAAAAAAGACTTTTTCGAATTTCTTTGAATTATCTCGAATTTCTTTTCCAAACTCAGCCTAGTTGATTGACTTTCGCGTTTACTATCGATACACGTAGTAGAAAGCTTATCTTTTTAAATTAAAGATGTTAAAACGCAGACTGATGATTGTTCGAATTTTCTTAGAAAACTGACTAATGCAGAACTCAAGGGAAACAAGATAACTAACTTAGTGCCTTTTCGGTACCATGTTTTATAGACAAAATTAACTCTGCCCTTTTTTACTAATTTACAGCCAATCTCGAACGACGCGGAGATCTGAGCGTTCAGGCTCCCTCGAAAAACCTTCGTCCGCTGAGATATACTCTCCGTCGTTATGCTCATTTGGATCGTTGCCGTCGTCGGGGTAAGATCTCCCGTACAACGTAAATTGTTGAAATTTTAATAGTATTTCCTTGTTTTAGGATAAGACAAGACATTTAAGGTCTTTTAGTCTTATGAAGTTTTTTGTTTAAAAGTCAAATGGACTTTTTAACACGTATTTAAGTTTTTGAAATAGCTAATCATTTCTGGATTATTTTCGCTAATTTCCTGGATTTTAAACCAGCTTTTTTATTAAGATGGACCTCCTGGGCCAAGGGTTATATGGTACCCATGTTTTAATAAACATAGTCCAATAATTTTAAATTTTACACGGTTTTTTTATGAAACATAAATCTTGTCAGGTTTTGCACTTTTGCTTCAAAGGATTTTAAACCTTAATATTTTTTCCGTCAGGGAAGTGCCTCATGGGCAAGGGGTATTGTGTTTTACTCCGCGGTATTCACGAAAACGGGCTAAACACAAGTTTTATAAAGTAGACAATGTGATTATTGTTTTACACTACTTTAAAGGCTTCTGAACCTTGTTTAGGGGGGAATATAAGCTTTATGCGCTTAGGGATATATGTATACAGGGTATTTATAAGATAGGGGCTTATTTTTCATAACTATTTACAATATTTAATAACTAAAAACGTACTAATACGACAATTTTGCTATTTTATATGGGAGGCGGAGCGAGGCGCCAATCAAACCGCGGACGCCGCGACAAAACTCGCGAGCGCGAACCGCGAAGTTCAGAGCTGAAGAAACAACTGTCTAAATTGGTAGTGTAACCACGAGCTCGAATGATTGTCTGACTAGTACCTAGCACTTGCACAAAGCTAGCGAAAATTGGAGAATTGGCCAGCCTAAGTCGCAACACGGGGGTAATCTCGAGGGATTAAACCTGGACGTCGGCTTAGCGAACAAGTTATTTAAAAAGTTAAATAAACTCAGCCGCGAGTAGTGAAAAGTAACTTAGAGACGAGAGGCACTCGACGAGAAGCCAGGAGGCTTAGGGATAAGAATTTGTTTCTGCTTACGAACAATTCTTGGAAGTGACCTGTAGATTAGAGCAGGGGGATAAAAAATCCAAGTCAAAAAGAAATTCGCATCAAAGTGCCTTCTCCGACCTGATAGACAACCACTCCGTAGACCAGCCAAATCCTCAGTCGTGGATAGCGTTCCAGTCTGTCGAAAATAACTGGTATAGACAATTCTTACTCTCATAAGTTTCAAACTAAAAACTTAACAAAAAACTTTATCGAAAATTACAAACTTCGAAAAATTTTCCGAGACCCAGTCTGGTAAAAATTCACACAGTCAGGTCGACTAAAGTGAACCAAACTAACGTCAGCGCGTTACAAAAGAAGCTAAAGAAATCGCGGTAGAAAACCAAACGATTCTCTCCGACGATTAAATTCCCGGTTTTAGACAAAACCTTCACAAAGATAATTCTTGAATTAAGACAATTCTGGAAAAAGACTTCAGAGTAGCAACTCTAAAAGACATTCTTAAAAAAGTGAAAAAGTGCAAAAGACAGCCCCGTACTTTATTCAACTTAAGAAGAAAACATTCAATTGCAAAAATATAGACTGTCAATCAGCTTGTTTAAGCAAAATTCCGTGGAAAAAAGACCAAAGTAAATATAAATAAAAGTGTTAACAAAGTTAATCTTTCAAAAATTTTTCAAAAGCGGCAAAAACTACCTATTCAGTTCTTAGCAAATCAAAACCACAGAGCTCGAATAGCTGTGTCTGTTATTGCACCGAGTCTGAAAATTTTTTGTAAAATACAACCTGGGTTCAAATCCAAGTTGGGACCAAAAAACTTTTCATTTTTAATTTTTGCACCCAAGTGATCCGACATCACGCAAAATAAAATAAAAATCCAAAAAGTTCAAAATTACAATTTTTAAAAGCAAAAACAACTTTGATTTGAAAGATATTCAAAATTAGTTTTTAGGAAAAATTGTAAAAAGCAAAAAATCTTGTAAATAGTAAAGTAAGATAGTTCTAAGAAAACAAAAAATTTGTAAAAGGCCTTGCTTTGGGCTCAGACAAGACAAAAGACTTGCTTGTACAAAAAAACTGACAAACAAACCGAAAACTTGATTCCCGTTCCCTGAGTAAAAACTTCTTGCTTTTGTTTTATCAAAAAAAGTTAATTCAAAATTCCAAGCGCAAACTTAGCCCCTTCAGAGTCAAAAATTGACCACAGCAAAAATGAATCCAAAAAACATTGAAAAATCCTTTCTTTGCGGATCCATGAAGAGAATTCAAGTCTTCCGGGTGGCAGGCGGGACCCTCCCTTGACAACGACAAACATTGTCGTGTCACAAAACGTTACCCAGAACACAAACCCATTTGTAAATTCGAACACGTACTTTTGGGAATCGCCAATCATACAAAGAGAAAGCGAAGATGGAAGTGATTTCGAGAGTTATGTTAAAAAATTAATATTGAACTTGGAAAATCAATCACAAAGTTCGGAAAGTCTGGTCTTGCAGACACATTCCGCCGACACTTCCATGCTCGTCCACTCCCCTGGTGGGAAACGAACCGTCAGAACTTCCAATAAGAGACATCAATCGTGATCAAGCCTACACGGTTTTAGATGAAGTATCGACACATCAAAGAATCGACAGAGTTCCGAGGTGCAATTCACAAAACCTAGACCGCGTACTTAGACAACAGTACACTTCAGTGATTCTTGTTTTATGAATTGTATTAATTATTTCAAATGCGTTTCTAGGTTATGGAATTTTTTTTCTGTACGTCATTTGTTCCTAATATTGCCATCCCTCAATACATATTCCTAATATTGCCAGTGGCAATATTAGGAAGCTATGGCAATATTAGGAACTAATATTAAACTCTTTTGCAGAATGCCAAGAAAACGAGCTCAGTGGTCAGAAGAAGACCTACGGTCGGCGTTGCAAGCCATAGCGAATGGAATGTCCATCAAAGGTGCTGCCGAGCAATACAAAATTCCTCGCTCAACACTAGGCCTTCATCATAGAACACAAAATCCCAAAAAAAGCTTGGAAGGTCACCAGTATTGTCTGCGGCACAAGAAAATGACCTTGTCGGATGATTTCACAGATTAGCTGAGGTAGGAATGCCTATAACAAGCAAAATTTTAATGAAAAGTATATTTTCTTACGCTACAACAAATGACATATCAAATTCGTTTTCTAAAGTGTTGAAAAGGACTGGTAGAAAATGGCTCAGGATATTCTTGTCCAGGCATCCAGACGTAGCGAGACGAAGAGCTCAACAAATAAATATGGCACGCGCCCAAAAAATGAATAAACCGATCGTTGATGACTACTTTCATAAGTTGAGGGAAACCATCCAAAAGCTAAAGTTATTTGACAAACCGGGTAACATATATAACATGGACGAAAAAGGATGCAGATTGACAATCCATAAGCAACAAATTGTTTTAGTTAAAAAGGGTGCAAAACGCGTACATTTAACCGCACCCGAGCACGGAGAAAACGTGTCAATTGTAGGTTGTGGAAATGCACTTGGTCAATCTGTACCACCCTTTGTGCTTTTTAAAGGCCAAAGAGTAAAACCTGAATGGTCTGATCACTTGCCCCCTGGCTCAACAGCTATTGTAAAGCATTTGTTTTGTGGCGTGACCATTTTTCTTCATTCAAAAACCCTGGCCCTACCCTACTAATATTTGATGGGGCTAAAAGTCACCTTGATATTTCCATAGTTGATGCAGCTGACCGCATGGGCATAACTTTATTTTGTCTTCCAAGCAACACATCACATGAGTTGCAACCCATGGATAAAGCCCTGTTTAGAAGCTTTGAGGCGTTTTGGGATCAAGAAGTTCTGCAGTTTTTAACAATAAACCCTGGCAAGGCAATTACAAAAATAAGGTTTGGAGAAATTTTTACTCCCGTTTGGTTAAAAACAGTGACACCATCAAACATTATCTCCGGTTTTACAGCCACCGGCATATTGTCATAGTTATGTTATCATGGATTATTGTATTAATTATTTTTAAAATCACACTGTATTTATATAAAGATTATTTTGACAATAACGATGAATAGACACTCTGTTATTCGGTGAACTTGGTGACGACATTGAAGGTCAGCTTGGTTGGTCGGGAGAAGAGCCGCGCTTATAGATAAGATGTAAGGGAAGTGTATAAGTAAGTGCCTCATTTCATTTATTTAACGCCAAACTTTATTTTATTGCTATTATTGTTGATTAATTATTAAATGTTATATTTTTTATAACCTGTTTTAACTTCATTCCCTCCACACGATCCCAGAGACTATTACTTAGTCTCAGTCGCAACAACCCCCGTTGTGACATTTGGTGGAGGCGCCGTTTTTACTCTCCATACACAATAAATTATAACTTTTTTGGTGCAAAAATTAAATATTCTTTAATAAATTCTGTCCATTGTGTGAGAGTAGGCGTAAATTTTCATTTCAATATCAATTTTTCATTTCAAGTATAGATTAGAGTCTGAGGGAATGAAGTATATTTTAATTAAATTGTATAAAATAAGAGTTGGCAATTTTTTACTTTACGTCTATAATAGAATAAGTGGTGCAATTTAATTTTAATTTTTTCGGCCTCTTCAAAAAGTTTTCTGAAATTTTAATGGTAATTTATATAGGTATAATTTTTGCTTTTATTCAAAATAAAACTATATTGCGATACATTTTTTCACGTTTAGTGTTTATTTTAAATATAATATACAAGTTTGTCCCTTAAAGAGAAGTATCAAATGATTTTGGAAGAAGCTTTAAATTTTTTTTTGTATTACAGTAACAAAGAACTAAGTCAAAGCGTTTGTTAAAGGGTGCATATACATATACATATGTACCTACGTATGTATGTATCTACGTTTCTTCACATTTGTTTCTCTACTAAACTTTTATTTCAGAATATAAAATATGGTAGCAAAAAAGGTGATTAGTTATATCGGAAAATGCTTCTTTAATAAATATTTTTTCTAGTTGGATATAAGATTTTAGGAAAGTATGCTTATCAAGGTATTATGAGTTCAAGTACCTATCTAACACCTGAGATATTTCTCGTTTTAATTTGCACTGATTTTTCTTTGGTTCAAAATTCAGTGTAAAATTGATTTTTTTATTTATCTAACATTGCATACTATTTTAGTTCCAAGTCAATATTTTTATGCAGAAGTCGCAATTTTTTTTTTAATGTCCACAATGCATTTCGTCAGTCTCCTCTTGATACATTTTCTATGTTTTTTGTTTACGTTGCGTTGGAAGACAAAATCCAAATTATACTACTTGTTTATACTTTTAATTTTTGTGCCGTAAAAAAAAATCTATTTCTGATGTGTAATTTATTTGCAATTAAACATTATGCACATAGGCGATATGCAAGAAAAATAACAGAAAAATTTGATTAGATTTTTATTTTTAATTTAGTAGGTACTAATTTCATTTTAGTACTAGTTACAAGTTTTAAAATATGTTTTGTCATGCGAAAAAAGAATAAATCAAGTTTTACGCAATTAACGAAGACCACTGGTAAATAAGGGCATTAATGTGTCGTATTTTTAATATAATAGCCAGTGACAATTTTCTTTTCAATTTCAGAAATTTGTTTTAAAATTAAATATTTCTTAAATAACTAACTAGTAAACATATCAACATTTTATTATTATTGCTTACGTTTATAGAAATACTAAATATTATTAGACGTAATTGTTATACGTCCAAGGTATAAAAATAGCTATTTTGTTATCAAAAGCTGACATAATTTTGCTTTATTTCAAGTTCATAATAAATTATAATAAACACTGCTGACCCAGAGATGGCAGGTATCAAGAATTTTATATTATTATACAATAATGGCATAAGGTTACCGATCAAGCACGCGCCTCATTTTCGCAAGTACTCATTCATATTATTTATGTTTTTTTATTTTTATGCATAATCAAAGGAATTATGAAACACTAAATGGAAAAAGAAAAAGGGTTTATGCGTGCAAAACCAGAGTAGTTTTTATCCAGAATTATTATCTAGTTAATCGAGGCATAAAACAATTTTTATAGGCATGAGATGATTGAAACTGATAATAAACTTACGTAAGAAAGTAAGAGTGTTACAAATGAAAATATATAGAGATTTTTTTTTTAATTCGATGCAGTATTAAAGCATCGTGCCTGAGTTCTTAAGTTAAATACACGAGTATATATTTATTATTCTAGAGTACCTACAGAACGACTCATTTTTCTCAAAGAAGTTATAGGTACATATTTTAGGAAACAATAAGGTACACACAAAAAAGTGGTACGAAAAGGGCAGCTAGAGAATTAGCAATTAGCAACATAATGCTATAGCCCTACTGCAAAAAAAAAAAGTCATTTGCAGGTTAAACTTTACTGACAAGTAAGGTATTTTGAAATGGTTTTCAAGTATAACAAATTTTATGAAGAAAAGACAAGTGAATGTCTTATGTTATTCAATACCCTGCGTGGCACGTAGCTAGGGGCGTAGTTGTTTTAAGAATTTACGCATCTTGTCTTCATAAAAGGTGACGCTAGTGTTTGAGCACAATGTTTAAACAAATCGATGATGTTTAGTGGTACAGGATGTTACCAGGTGAGATAAGCCTGAAGTTATCTATTTCCCTTAGGGAAGGTTTACAGATTTTTTTTAAGAGTTTCTGGTATTTGTAAATACTGCGTGAGCTAAAACTGCTCAAATGGTCGTACGGTTATTACTTATTGTTGACAGCATGTAAAATATCGTCAGACTTATTTTTGAAAAAACAATAGCACAAAGTAAATTTTTTTGTCACGAAACTGCCTACTACCTCTCAGTAAATTGATATAATTTACGCTTTTCAAATAATCCTAAAACATTTTAAATTTTATTAGCAAGTACTAACCTAGACTTTCAACTTTGTACTAAAGAGTTGCTTTTTTATTTATTCTAGTATTAAAAATCCTAGGTATACTAGAAGTTAAATATTAAGGTATATTCTAAGCCTAACACTAAAGATTCATTTTAAAAAATTAGACGAACGTTATATCTCAGTATACTTGGAGGTAGAAAAAGAGCAAATTGAAACTAAACAGGGATAGTTGTTCTGTTATATGATTGCTATGTTATTATTTTAAACTTGCATGTATTATTTGATTTTACAAGAATTTGTAATTTAATTATTGCTGTGCAAATTAAGTTTAGTTTATAGACTAGTCTAAATATTATGGATTTTTATTATTAGATATACGTACGCGTAAAGAGAAATGTATTTTCTCATTGTAATTTTGTAAATAATTAAAACATGTAAAATTAGGACTATATATTCATAAGTATTGATACGCACTCTCTTTATGTTTCATGTACCTGGACACAATAGCACAATGGCAGTGGAGATTGGAGATGAGCCAAATAACATGCACAACAACTTCCTACAACAAAGGGGAGCCAGTATATATCCATCATACCTAAACCTGAGCAAACAGAAGCTGTTACTCAACGTCACCACAACGCACGCAAGCAAAGAAAAGGCAGTTACACCATCACGTTAGGTAACCTAACACCTAACAGTAAAGTCTCGAAAATGCCCGAGGTACCAGGGCTCAGTAGAGATGACCTTATCAAAGCAAGCCGCTTCCAGCTGCATCCATCTTGCATCATCTTGCAGAATTGTGGCGATGAAGAATGGGAAAATCCATCCATAAGTGGTGAATGTTAAGTTCGTAGGAAATTTATATTATCATTAATATAACTAAACTACTTCTGGCTCATAGTTGTGCATAGTTTATCATTGTTCGGCGTTATTACAATTAAGCAAATCTTCAGTAAAGACTTCTTATATGTTGCCATAAATGCCCGTGTCACGATCTCATTTTTCAAAGAGTGCTACTTTTTGAGGTTTTGTTATGTAAATATTTAAAAGAAATGTTATGAGTATCAACAAGTTTTATTTTATTTTATATTTTTCGCTTTTACAATTGTCTCTTTAGTATAAAAAAAAAGTAATATTTTATAAGTTGATAAGATTGAGCCTTCTATATGGCATTAAATGTGGCTATATCAATTCAATATTTTAGAAAAGTTTAATAGTTAGAAAGTTTACTTAAGTCAGTAAATAAAGTAAAATAAAAAGAAGAAATAATTTGTTTCTAAGCTTTTAATAAATATTAAATCAATCTCTTACACGAATTTTAATTATGCTATAGGTACGTCCCTTTAAGATTTTTTTTAACCAATACTAGATACAAATTTTTACAACTTATCATCAACTTATAAGTTTTATTAAAAATCTTGTTTTTTTTTGTAAATTTAATTAACCTCTGGCGGCTTGACCAACATATTTGTATTGCATAGTGATGGAAATTTTGTAAAGCTGTGGGTCCAGCTTTCGCGAACGAGGGGCATATGTCATAGTTATGTTATCATGGATTATTGTATTAATTATTTTTAAAATCACACTGTATTTATATAAAGATTATTTTGACAATAACGATGAATAGACACTCTGTTATTCGGTGAACTTGGTGACGACATTGAAGGTCAGCTTGGTTTTGTTTAACTTTATTGAGGAAGGCAAGGTATGCTGACTGAGCAATGCACCGATCGTCGATAACGGTATAATGGAGTGATAGGCAGTCGTTCTTAAGATGTCGAGATAAGACATGTGCCCGTTGGTCGGGAGAAGAGCCGCCCTTATAGATAAGATGTAAGGGAAGTGTATAAGTAAGTGCCTCATTTCATTTATTTAACGCCAAACTTTATTTTATTGCTATTATTGTTGATTAATTATTAAATGTTATATTTTTTATAACCTGTTTTAACTTCATTCCCTCCACACGATCCCAGAGACTATTACTTAGTCTCAGTCGCAACAACCCCCGTTGTGACAATATATCCATTCAGACCAGAAGCTATACCTGAAGCTGCCGTTGCACCAAGTTTAATTACCCACAGAGAAGAAGACGAAGTAAACCACAGTAATTCCCAAGATTTATCAGATGTCGTTGGAAGTTCTAGCAAGTCGATTGAGCACACAGATACAATCAAGGCGAGTACAAGCGTATATCAAGTGCCAAAGAAAACTGATTAAAAAAAAGAAGCGTTCCGTTTCTTCCTCAGATAGCGAATCATTATCGGATTTTAGTCTTCACGATGATTCACTTGACGATATCTCTAATGAAGATGAACCCTTGATAAATTTGATGAAAAAACCTGTCATTCTAGAAAAGTTTAACCAAAACAAGGAACAGATTAAGAAATTTGACGTCAGAACTATGAGGAGCTATCAAAGCAGTGATGAAGATGAAAATCCACTAATTGAATTAAAAAATAAACAAAAAGACAATACGGTTACAAAAGAAACCACAAGGTCTAATCCAAGGTCTAATCAGATTATGACTTCAACTCCAGACTCTAAGTGCTTAGGCAATTCGTTTCAAAATATAGGATTGCTGATTACTCCGGAAATTAAAGCACCCACGATAAAGATGAAGCCGGCTTTAAACAGTAAAGCCCAGCAAGTTACCAAAGATTTGTTCGCGTCAAAACCAAAACTAAATTCAACCAAAATTGACAGAAAAGTAACGAGCAGTACAAAAAATAAATCGAAGAAAGAATCGTGGTTTTGATTCCTTTTTTAACACAAGCAGTGAAGAAGATATGCGCTTGTGCATAGTTTGCTGTCGATATGTTCACGAGGCGTGTGTAGGCCTAACTAAGGATGACAAAGAAAAGTTTACTTGTCCTCAATGTTCTTAATTTATATTTTTTCAGAAAATTTTGTTAGTTTTATCTGTAGTTCGGTAGTTCCTAATATTGCCATTCTCAACTTTAATAAAAAAGTACAATAACTTAATTTCTATTTAGTTTTTTGAGATAATTAAAATATATGATAGAAACAATGCATTTCTTTACTCGTATCCAAAGTATTCATTTATTAATAAAAGTATAGGAATTATTTACAACCAAACGTTAAGGTGGCAATATTTGGCTCACTTACCTTATATATATATATATATATATATATATATATATATATATATATATATATATATATATATATATATATATACAGGGTGTTCCCTAACCTCTCTGACAAAAGAAAGGAGGAGAATCCTCACATAATTTTAAGACGAAAATGTGTTATAAATTTTTTTAGAATGTCGCTTTGTTTTCGAAATACAGGGTGTTAAAAAAATAAAATTTTATGCGTTTTTTTAAAATTATTAATTAGTGGCAAGCGATATTCCAGTGATATTTAGTACACATAATAAGGGGTCTAAATACTTTACTTTGTGTCCATTTTAAACTTTTCAAATAGTTCAGTGGCGGAGATCCGGGTAACGAGTACCATAATTTCGCAAAAATAAATAATACGGGCCTGTTTAGCATTGAATATTTTGATCTTACCTAATGTTAAAAATAATTTTAAGCAAATTATGTCTCTTGCGTTTTTCTCCTATCTCTTAGGGTTTTAGAGTAAAATGTAATTTATTTGCTATGTTACACGAAGTACCTAGTAGTTAATACAGTATCAATAAAAATCATTTAAATAAAATTATTTAAAAATCTTACATAATGAACTCACATGAACAAAAGTCAAATAAACTGCCGAAATTGTCCTCCATGAGCCAGTAAACACCCGCGTACCCTGGATATCACTGGACTATTGCTTGCCAAAAAAACGCATAAAATTTTATTTTTTTAACACCATGTATTTCGAAAACAAAGCGACATTCTAAAAAATTTTATAACACATTTTCGTCTTAAAATTATGTGAGGATTCTCCTCCGTTCTTTTGTCAGAGAGGTTAGGAAACACCTTATATATATATATATATATATATATATATATATATATATATATATATATATATATATATATATATATATATATTATTTTAACTTTTTGAAATTGAGTGTTTTGAAAGAGTTAAGTAGTAGGATTACATTATTTAAAGATGACAAAAATATAATTTTTTTAAACGGTTACATAGGAGAGACTAGAAAGACATGGCAACGTCTGACGTCAAAACAATTTTTATTTTTCTGTAACTGACGTTTCTCGCTGTTTTTAAATTGACCATGTATTTATGACCAGTGCTGCGCTGTTACTAAATAAAAAATTTTGAGGGCCGATATCAACCTTGTTTATCGTGAAGCGCCATTTATTTTTATTCAATCTGAAATTTACCGGTTTCAATATATCCAGTGAATTTCATAACATCCTGTATATATATATATATATATATATATATATATATATATATATATATATATATATATATATATATATATATATATATACATATATATATATATATATATATATATATATATATATATATATATATATATATATATATATATATATATATATATATATATATATATATATATATACAGTCAACTTCGGATATAACGAACCACCAAGGGGATCTTTAAACAGTTCGTTATAGCAGGGCGTTCGTTATATCCGAAGTGCAGAGAATAAAACAAATATGTACTATGTACATTCATATGTATAGGTACTTTTTATGAGTCGTTTATTATAATCAATACATAATAGTATTTTTAAATTATGTACTTATTAAACATACATATTTGTATAATTGATACAAAATCAGTAATTTGAAATTTTTTCTTTTTTCTACTACATGTTTTTCAATTTTAATTTGTAAGTAATCACCAGACTCAATCAACACTGTTGTTGTCAAAATTATTATTATTAAAATTTACGAATATTAATAGTCTTTGACTTTTGTAACTGATAGTCCCTACAGATTTAGGCATTTTGCAGTTTTGTAATTATGTCAACTTTTTCTGCAAGTGTTTATAAACTTTCGCTTGCTGAATTTTGGCGCGCTCTGCTCTATGCTAGAACAATATTCTCTCGCCTATTGCCGAAATTAAACTACAAATTGAAATGGCGTCTGACAGGTCGCTACTCGACCCGTTATCCGAGAATACCAACCATAGAGAAGCGACAAAACGTGTCGGTGCCTTTGATATTTAGGGTAACCAGTTTTGCTGACCTTGGGCAGACACGTATCCACAATATTGAACGGAGAAAGATATTTCGTCAAACTAATGATGCGGTATAGACAGAAGTCCACAATATCGTCGCACATGCCCTATGAAATCTTGTATTGTCTTTGTCGCTTCTCTATGGTTGCTATTCTCGGCCGTTACTTTACGAATATGGAAGTGATACGTACGTGAAATTTCGACAGTTCGTTGTAACCGAACTTCCACAAGCAAAAACTAATCAAAATAGGGTTCGCTATAGCCGATAGTTCGTTATAGCCGGGTTCGTTATAAACGAACAAAAAATACATACATTCTTATGGCGTTTTGGCCGGACCATAATTTTTGTTCGTAATAACCGGTGGTTTGTTATATGCGGAGGTCGTTATATCCGAAGTTGACTGTATATATATATATATAGGATGTTATGAAATTCACTGGATATATTGAAACCGGTAAATTTCAGATTGAATAAAAATAAATGGCGCTTCACGATAAAAAAGGTTGATATCGGCCCTCAGAATTTTTTATTTAGTAACAGCGCAGCACTGGTCATAAATATATGGTCAATTTAAAAACAGCGAGAAACGTCAGTTACAGAAAAATAAAAATTGTTTTGACGTCAGACGTTGCCATGTCTTTCTAGTCTCTCCTATGTAACCGTTTAAAAAAATAATATTTTTGTCATCTTTAAATAAAGAAATCCTACTACTTAACTCTTTCAAAACACTCAATTTCAAAAAGTTAAAATACTACAACACAAAAAATCTAGAGAACAGCTGTTCAAACCAAGATTACAATAATTACAACATTTGTGTCAGTGGTACAGCTGCTAAGGGACCATGGAAATTTTCATGGTATTAATGCTGATAGAGGACGACCCCGCAACAAAAATACTTTGGTTGCAGAAGAGGAAATTTTAGTCGCAGTTGAAGAAGATCCTAGAGTAAGTACTCGTCGCTTAACGACGCAGATTGAACGAGCGTCAAATTATATCACCTGGCGCACGTTGCAGGAAAACTTGCTCCATCCATACCACGTGCAGAAAATACAAGCATTGTACCCGGAGGATTACGCTACACGAAGGGAGTACTGTCAGCGGTTTGCACAGAAAAGCGAAGACGAGCCAGACTGGTTCCACAATGTATTATTCACTGACGAAACAAGATTTACAAGAGACGGAATAATGAACCAACATAACACGCATATTTGGGCCAGCGAAAATCCCCGTGCATATCGTGAAACCCACCGCCAGCGGCAGTTTTAAATAAATGTTTAGGGTGGGATATTAGACAACCACTTAATAGGACCGCATATCTTACCTGCTGGGTTGAATGGTGAGGACTACTTAGCATTTTTACAAGGTGAGTTATCAGATTTGCTAGAAGATGTGCCACTGGCCGTGAGAAGAGACATGTGGCTTCTGCATGATGGCGCCCCTTGTCATAACGCGGGAATAGTTAATGAATACCTATAGGAAAACTTCCCCAACAGATGGATTGGACGAAGCGGGCCTGTCCGATGGCCTCCACGGTCTCCTGACCTCAATCCATGCGACTTCTTCTTGTGGGGTACGATGAAGGAAATAGTGTATAGTGTCCCAATTGAAAACGTGGAACAACTGCGAAATCGTGTTGAAATGGCAGCTGAAGAAATAAGGAATATGGAGAATATTTTTAAACGAGTTAGAGACAACATGTAAATGGGGGTCATTTTCAACATATTCCCTACTAGATAAGTATCATTTTTTGCAACTTTTATTTATTTATTAGTTTTACTTATTGATATTTAAATTATTCCGCAGTCCTTTTGGAAGCAATATGCCCATTTTAAATAATTATGTGCATAATATCTTGAGAAATACTCTCCAAATTTGTTTGTGTCAGGATCACCAAGCAAATTATTTAAAGCACTGCTTAACTGTTCATGGAATGAGAATGTGTCTGTAGTTTTTAAGAGATATTTTAAAGTTTTATAAACTAATACGTCCTTTATCACGACTGCCAATTTTACATAAATTTGTGCGCCAAACACGATCCACATACCAAGAACAGTAAAGCTGATGTTGTGAAGCGCCCATAACCTCGACCCAAGCATTATAAAATGTTCCACAAAGATTACTCATAAGGGTCAAAATCACCAAGGTGGAAAATTAGCTTCGCCAGCAAATAAATGCCTAAATTCAGTTACTTTTAAACAAATTATAATTTTTAAATACTAAACTGTGTTCATATCAACTATACATAATATATTATACTTCAAAAATAAAACATATTCATTATTATTTGAAAAAATAACAACCAAAATCATTTCGGGAACGTGTCCTAAGTAGCAATCTTTAGAAACTAACACCGGAAATAATCATACAATAAAATAAATTTTACGTATTTTTTACGTATTTTTTTACTTACTGGCTTTTAATTTTATCTAATATCAAGTAATTATATGCATTATTAAAAAAGAAAACAAATTAAAGAAAATCAATTCATAACATTATGTCCGACAATGTAAGCGTCATTTCAGTGAACGCAGTTTTGATAAACCGTTATTGACTGCCCGAAAAAATTGTGTTTTTGAACGCACCCTTTAGATTATTATTATTATTATTATTATTATTATTATTATTAATTTTTTTTTGACGGGTGGAAACCCTTTATGGGCACCGAGTACTTGTTCCACCTTTCCTCGATAGTGTGGGAGTCCCGGCTCTCTGTGTGCAAGTCCGGTATACCAACTAAAACCACCTCTTTCATCATCTATGGATGTCCCGGGACTGTCGTTAGACATAGCATCAGGACACCAAATGGTCTCGTTTTCTTCCTATTTCCTCCTACAAGTCTCTGTTATGTCTGTTTTCCTTTTGCCTTAATATCTCCTCCCTTTCTTTTCTGCTCATGATATCCTTTATCATTCCATGTATGGTTCTCCATGACTCCGCGGTTTCCAGCATCTTGTTCACAATTGTTTCAGGGGTTAGTTGGGAAGCGATCCTCTGGTAAGTCGGTTCTCTAAGATCATTCCATTTAACGCATTCGAAAATGGTATGCTCGGTGGTGTCAATTTGATTACAGTATATACAATTTTCACTTTGGTCTTTTCCTATCCGTTTAGCAAAGGACCTGAAGGCGCCATGCGCGGTTAGCACCTGTGTCAAGTAGTAGTCCAGTTCCCGATGTTCACAATTTACCCAGATATTGATATCCGGAATGAGTCTTTTTGTCCACTGGGCTTTTGTAGCCTCGTTTTCCCACCTACTCTGCCACTCATTTAAGGTTCTGCTTCTCGCTTCCTTTCTATCAGTTGTTAGAGTATCGGGATTTTTTCTATGTATATAGGTTCTCTCCCAGACCATGAGATCTATTGGTAATGTGGCCGTTATTACTTGTAGTGCCACCCCAGACACTGTCTTGTATGCTGATGCCACTCGAAGCAGCATATTCCTCTGAGTCCTTTCCATGCGTTTCCTATATTTTTTTATTTTTAGGGCCCCTTCCCATACAGGAGCCCCATAGAGCAGAATATTGTGCATCGCACTACATAATACCGATCGTTTTCCGTTTCTTGGTCCTCCAATATTTGGCATAAGTCTTATCAATTTAGAGACCTTCTCCTCTGCCCTAGTTGTCACTTCCTCTACATGTTTGCCGAAAACCATCCTATCATCTATAGTGATTCCCAAATACTTAATTTTTTTGGTCGGAGTTACGGTTATCCCTTGCAGATTGAAGGCTATGTGTCCCCTGTTTCGCTCCCCTCTGATTATCACGGCTTCCGTTTTATTTGGCGCTAGTGCCAATTTATGATTTTCCATCCATATACTTATCTCTTTTAG
Source organism: Philopedon plagiatum (assembly GCA_963971165.1). Taxonomy (NCBI): domain Eukaryota; kingdom Metazoa; phylum Arthropoda; class Insecta; order Coleoptera; family Curculionidae; genus Philopedon; species Philopedon plagiatum. The sequence goes on along the minus strand of OZ020193.1, from coordinate 35,956,399 downwards.
ACATGTGTTGGCGTTTTGCATTAATGTATGTTCATCCTTTGCTCCTATGAGCAGCGCCAGATCATCCGCGAAAAGAACATCATCGTATAGGATGTTCCACAGGGTCGGTCCTAGGACCGAACCCTGCGGAACTCCAGCCGTGACTTCCATAGTACAGTCCTTTTCAATCGTGATCCTTCTGTTTTTCAAGTAGCTGGTTAACGAGGTAAGTGGATATTTTCCTCTCCTGCAGTTTTTTAAGGATCTTACTGTGACAAGCCGTATTGAAAGCGTTTTTGACGTCAATTGTTATGAGAGCACACCATTTTCTGTTGAATTCTTTGACTGTTTCCATCATAGTCTTCAGGGCTTGGACCGTTGACTTTCCTTTTTGGAACCCATACTGGTGCTTGTGTAGACCGCCTTTTTCTTCTATCTCCGCAGCCAGCCTGTTCCTTATTAACGCCTCCATGAGTTTACTTATTGTGTTCAGCATACATAGTGGTCTATAGGAGCTCGCTAACTCTGGTGGTTCCTCCCCTTTGGGAATTAGTATGATTTTGGCCATTTTCCATTCATCGGGGAAGTCCTGTGTGTTTAGCAAGTTATTTGCCACCTTTAGAACTAGTTCTGGGGATTTTAAAGCCACCAGTTTTATCGCTTCCGGTGGGATCCTATCCGGGCCTGGGGCCTTTCCGTTTTTCATACTTGTGATGGCATTTTCCAGCTCCTTCCTTGTGAAGGGATTTGTGCTCCTTACAGTTCCTTCCGTTTCCCAGCTGTCGGCTTCACATATAAAGAGACTGGCAACTATTTCTCTCTTTTTTTCAATACTTGGCTGGTATGGCGTTAATTTATTTGCTCTTTTTGCGACAATTTTTTAGGCATCCCCCCATATATTATTGTCAAGCTCCTGACGCAGTTCCCCCCAATATTTATTTTTTGAGTTTTTTTATCATTTTCCCTAGCTCGTTTTTATGTATTTTGTATCGATTTTGCAATTCCTCTAGTACCTCTCTTCCTGCTGCTCTTGCCCTTGTTTGGTTCCGCCTAGCTTTTATGCACTCTGCCCTTTATTTGCTATGTCTTCGTTCCACCAATATGGGGTGCTTGTGTTTTTCCTCTCGGTACTTATACTATTTTCATATGCCTGCTTAATCCATTTGGTCAGCACTTGGTGGGTAGCTTCAGTTGTATTTTTGCTAAGTAATTCAAAAGTGGTTGTAAAGGAGTCCCAATCTACGGTAGTCTTTCCTAAGTCCTTCCTAGTTTTAATTCTTCCCTGAATTTCAAAGTATATGTAGTTATGTTCGGTTAATGTTTCGGTATCCAGCACCTCCCAATTGGTTATTTTTTTTGCTATGTTATTCGTGAAGATAGTCACATCAATGTAGGACTCGCTATTTCCTCTAACAAAAGTGGGCTTTAACCCGGTATTATGCACTACCATATCTAGCTCTGAGATCCACTCCATCCAGCATTCCCCTTTTTGATCTGTCTTAGGTGAGCCCCACCATACAGATTTAGCATTTATGTCTCCGAGTACTATGTTTTCTGTTTTTTCTCGCTTAACATATCCCATTATTCTTTCCACTTCCGTTTTGTACTAGATCAATGTTATGTTGGGGGATATATAGCACCCAATAATAGCGAAGGTTTCGAGCATTATAATCACAGATCCCTCCTCAGATTTGTGTTTTACTATGTCCACATTTTTATTTAGGATCAGTACAGCCACACTTACCCTTTTGTCTTTAAGCCAATTCTTACCTTCTACGCGCTTTTTATTTGGCTCACATACAATTAGTATATCCGCGATTCTTTGAACGGCCGTTGCATATGCCATGTCTTGTGCTGCATAAGCCCTACCCACGTTTACCTGTAAGATCTTTATTGCCATGGGGGTGTTTTCTTTTTACCTCCGTTGGCCATTTTCCTTGCTTGGTCTGTTATCAGCTTTCTGTAGACCGGGCACTTAGTTTGATCAGCACTATGTCCTTCTTGTTTACAAGTAAGGCAAAAACTGTTGTTTTTGCGGTCTTTTGCCCTGTGATTTTCCTTTGTGCATTTAATATATGTTTTTGTCCTGTCCTCCCCTGTACATTCGCTTGTGTGGTGTCCAAATTCAAGGCACCTATAGCATCTAGTTAGATTTACTCTCGCCCGCACTCGGCAGGATACCCACCCTACACGGATGCTACCTTTTTTAATCAGGTCCTTCGCCAGTCCTTTACTTAGTCCAATCGTGGCATTTTGACTGCCCCTTTGACTTGGTCTAATTGATAGGACTCTTACGTCTTCCTCTGTAGCAGCATTATGATTATTATTATTATTATTATTATTATTATTATTATTATTATTATTATTATTATTATTATTATTATTTTTGTTTTTTTTTTTGTCGGGTGGAAACCTTTTATAGGTAGCGAGTACTTGTTCTACCTTTCCTCGGGTATGTGGGAGTCCGGCAAGCCGTATACGCACTAAAACCACCCCAGAGCTTCTCTCTTGCACTTCACGGAACCATCATATGTGACATCTCCGTCGTGAAGGCAACATTTTATCCTTTCTTCGTCGCTTTACTGTCCTAGTCCTTCCCTGTTTGTATTGTTCTGTCTTCCTCCTTCCCTGATGTGCTTCTGTCTTTCTTCCTGTTCCTTAGTTTCAAGTATTGTTTTAATCATTCCATATACGTTGTTCCAATTTTCTTTAGATCTTATCATAGTGTCTATTAGAGTATCCGGTGTTAATTCCGTGTTTACCTTGTTCTTTGTCTCTTCTCTTAGCTCTCTCCACCTGTTGCATAGAAATATTGTGTGTTCTGGTGTATCGGTGTCCTTACAATGTGAACAGTTTTCTTCCGTATCTTTTCCAAAACGTCTAGCGTACGTCTTAAACATCCCGTGTCCTGAGAGTGCTTGTGTGATATAGTAGTTTACGTTCCTGTGTTCACATTTAATCCATTTGTTTATATCAGGGATTAGCCGTTTTGTCCACTGGCCTTTGTTTGTATTGTTGTTCCATCTCACCTGCCACTTCTCCATCGTCCTCTTTTTAACCTCCGAGTATGTCTCTGCCTGTCCCCTTTCATACATGTTCTTTCTCTCTTCTGCCATCAGATCTATTGGAGGTATCCCTGCAATAACCTGCAACGCCACTGCCGAGACCGTTTTAAAAGCAGCCGCCACTCTTATCAAGGCCTTACGTTGAGCCCTCTCCATTAATATAAAATTCTTTTTTATATTTAGCGCTTTTGCCCATACAGGTGCTCCGTAGAGTAGCACCGAATGCACTACCCCACACAACACTGCTCTCTTGCTACTGCTTGGCCCACCTATGTTCGGCATCAGTCGTGCCAATTTGCCTATTTTGTCTTCCGTCTTTTGCGCCACCTTAATTACATGTTCTCCAAACTTCCCGCGTTTGTCAAAGAAAACTCCCAGGTATTTAATGCTCTTTTTTGGTGTAATATCTACGTTTTGTATTTTAAATTTTATTCCGCTCCCTTTCCTTTTCTGTGTAATAATCAGGGCTTCTGTTTTTTCTGGTGCTAGCATCAGCTCATTTTCGTACATCCACCTGTTTATTCTCTGCAGGTTTTCATTTGTGTTACGCATCAGGTAACTTTTTTCATCCGCCGATACCAGCAGAGCTAAGTCGTCTGCAAAACCAATGGTCTTTGCTCGCCCCTGTAACTCAATTTCAAATACACCGTTGTATAGAATATTCCAGAGCGTAGGCCCCAGCACCGATCCCTGCGGTACCCCAGCTTTGACTTCCAGTGTTTCCTGTTTTGTTATCTGTATGTATCTGTCTTTAAGGTAGTCCGTGATGATGTTAAGGAGGTATTTCGATATCTTCCTGTTCTTTAGTTTTTGTATTATTAAATTCCAGTTAGCTGAGTTGAATGCATTTCGGACATCTAGTGTTATCAATGCATTCCAGATTTTCTTCCGTTTCTCTGTGGTTTCTTTAATTACTTGTATTGCCTGTATTGTTGATCGTCCTTTCATGAATCCATATTGGTGCTTGGCCATTCCTCCTTTTTCCATTATTTCCTCTTCCAGTCTCCTACGTATCATTTCCTCATACAGCTTACTAAGTGTGCTAAGCACGCAGAGCGGTCTAAACGAACCTGGATTTCCGGGCTTAACTGGTTTCGGTATAAGTATAACTTTCGCTATCTTCCATTCGCTCGGGAAGCTCTGTGTTTTAAGGAGCTGGTTAAGCACTCCTAATTATTATTATTATTATTATTATTATTATTATTATTATTATTTTTGTCGGGTGGAAACCTTTTATAGGTAGCGAGTACTTGTTCTACCTTTCCTCGGGTATGTGGGAGTCCGGCAAGCCGTATACGCACTAAAACCACCCCAGAGCTTCTCTCTTGCACTTCACGGAACCATCATATGTGACATCTCCGTCGTGAAGGCAACATTTTATCCTTTCTTCGTCGCTTTACTGTCCTAGTCCTTCCCTGTTTGTATTGTTCTGTCTTCCTCCTTCCCTGATGTGCTTCTGTCTTTCTTCCTGTTCCTTAGTTTCAAGTATTGTTTTAATCATTCCATATACGTTGTTCCAATTTTCTTGAGATCTTATCATAGTGTCTATTAGAGTATCCGGTGTTAATTCCGTGTTTACCTTGTTTTTGTCTCTTCTCTTAGCTCTCTCCACCTGTTGCATAGAAATATTGTGTGTTCTGGTGTATCGGTGTCCTTACAATGTGAACAGTTTTCTTCCGTATCTTTTCCAAAACGTCTAGCGTACGTCTTAAACATCCCGTGTCCTGAGAGTGCTTGTGTGATATAGTAGTTTACGTTCCTGTGTTCACATTTAATCCATTTGTTTATATCAGGGATTAGCCGTTTTGTCCACTGGCCTTTGTTTGTATTGTTGTTCCATCTCACCTGCCACTTCTCCATCGTCCTCTTTTTAACCTCCGAGTATGTCTCTGCCTGTCCCCTTTCATACATGTTCTTTCTCTCTTCTGCCATCAGATCTATTGGAGGTATCCCTGCAATAACCTGCAACGCCACTGCCGAGACCGTTTTAAAAGCAGCCGCCACTCTTATCAAGGCCTTACGTTGAGCCCTCTCCATTAATATAAAATTCTTTTTTATATTTAGCGCTTTTGCCCATACAGGTGCTCCGTAGAGTAGCACCGAATGCACTACCCCACACAACACTGCTCTCTTGCTACTGCTTGGCCCACCTATGTTCGGCATCAGTCGTGCCAATTTGCCTATTTTGTCTTCCGCCTTTTGCGCCACCTTAATTACATGTTCTCCAAACTTCCCGCGTTTGTCAAAGAAAACTCCCAGGTATTTAATGCTCTTTTTTGGTGTAATATCTACGTTTTGTATTTTAAATTTTATTCCGCTTTCTTTCCTTTTCTGTGTAATAATCAGGGCTTCTGTTTTTGCTGGTGCTAGCATCAGCTCATTTTCGTACATCCACCTGTTTATTCTCTGCAGGTTTTCATTTGTGTTACGCATCAGGTAATTTTTTTCATCCGCCGATACCAGCAGAGCTAAGTCGTCTGCAAAACCAATGGTCTTTGCTCGCCCCTGTAACTCAATTTCAAATACACCGTTGTATAGAATATTCCAGAGCGTAGGCCCCAGCACCGATCCCTGCGGTACCCCAGCTTTGACTTCCAGTGTTTCCTGTTTTGTTATCTGTATGTATCTGTCTTTAAGGTAGTCCGTGATGATGTTAAGGAGGTATTTCGATATCTTCCTGTTCTTTAGTTTTTGTATTATTAAATTCCAGTTAGCTGAGTTGAATGCATTTCGGACATCTAGTGTTATCAATGCATTCCAGATTTTCTTCCGTTTCTCTGTGGTTTCTTTAATTACTTGTATTGCATTATTATTATTATTATTATTATTATTATTATTATTATTATTATTATTATTATTATTATTATTATTATTATTATTATTATTATTATTATTATTATTATTATTATTATTATTATTATTATTATTTTTTTTTTTTTGTCGGGTGGAAACCTTTTATAGGTAGCGAGTACTTGTTCTACCTTTCCTCGGGTATGTGGGAGTCCGGCAAGCCGTATACGCACTAAAACCACCCCAGAGCTTCTCTATTGCACTTCACGGAACCATCATATGTGACATCTCCGTCGTGAAGGCAACATTTTATCCTTTCTTCGTCGCTTTACTGTCCTAGTCCTTCCCTGTTTGTATTGTTCTGTCTTCCTCCTGCCCTGATGTGCTTTTGTCTTTCTTCCTGTTCCTTAGTTTCAAGTATTGTTTTAATCATTCCATATACGTTGTTCCAATTTTCTTTAGATCTTATCATAGTGTCTGTTTATGAATAATATTCCTACATCCACCCTTTCATCCTTTATCCATTCGCTCCCGTTGGTTATTGTCCTATTTGGCTCACTAACGATAGTTATGTCTACTTCCTCTTTTTTCGCTGTGGCATATGCCAGATCGTGAGCTACCCTTACCCTTCCTAGATTTGTTTGCAAGATTTTAAGGGCCATACAAATTTGCTTTTTTGTCACTTCCTGTGCCTGCGGACTGTATTTTTTGCCTTCTCATTTTTTCTACCAGTCCTTTGAAATATGGGCACTTGATCTGGTCTGCCCTATGTCCCTCCACTCCACATTTTGTGCATCGTTCTGTGTTTGTACACTCTTTGCTTCTGTGCCCTTGTTGTCCACATTTGAGACATTCCCCACTGCGATCTATTTGCCCCGTACATTCATAGGTTTTATGTCCGTATTCCAGGCATTTAAAGCACCTTTTTACGTACACCTTTTCTCTGATCCCGCAGGTTACCCATCCTATCCTTATTTTTCTTGCTCTTATTAAGTTTTCGGCTTGTCCTTTCGGAACCTCAACTATAGCTGTTTGTTCTTCAAACTTCCCTTTTCGCATCGCTTTTATCTTAATATCCGAATTTTTTATTTTTGTTTCCCTTTCAATTGCTTCTTTCACTTCCTCTTCTTTTATGGTTGGGTCCATCCCCATTATATATATTGTTGTTACACCCGTCGTTCTTGTTACAACCTGATATCCGTTCATTTTTGTTTTAATTTCTTGCTGTAGCATGTTTGCCATCTGTTCCCCTCCTTCTATAGCCAGCAAGATATCCCCTTTTTCAGTTTTCCTAATTTTATTGATTTTCACTCCCATTTTTCCTATATCGACTTCCTGTTTCAGTGTCTTTATGACGTCCGTATAGCTCCTTCCTTCTGTTTTTACTGTCAGCATGCTCTCTTCTTTTCTCATTTTTTGCTTTTTTGGTTCGGATCCCGTTTCTTGAGCTATAAGCTTTATCTTAACGCCCTCCCCTGCAAAGCCATGCTCACATATTTTCCTAACGTAGGTTACTTTTAGACCTTCACCTACGAGTATGTTGATATTTTCAGCAGGATGTAGGCTGCTCATTTCCTTAAGTTTTTTTATCAGTTTATATACTGTTTCCATATCATTTATTCCGGCCTTATCTATTTCCAGGGGAAGGAGGTACACCGCGCTGATCTTTTCTTCCTTGTTTCCTTTGCTAGTTTTTGTGCTAGCAGTTTGTATCAAGAAGTCTTCTTGACCTTCGTTATTCTTAATAAGTTCCTCTAGCCCATCGTATTTTGCTTTAAGCGTTTCTATCTCAATATTCCCCTCTACGTTTCTCGGGTCTATGAGAACTGCGTAGTCTCCTTGGCGACCGCTTGTAGCCATTTGCTTTGCCCTTTCTATTTCCGTGATCTTATACAGCTCTTTTGGCCATTTCTCATCTAGGACTATTTTGAGCCTGTCAAAATCCCCTTTTTCCTCTATTATTCTTTTTATTTCCTCCTCTATTCCTAATTTCCTTTCTTCGTATTCATTTTTGATATCCTTCTCTTCCACTTGTATTGACACCGACTTCTTCTCTATGCTAGCGGTTCTTGGTCTAACTCTCTTTTCCTGTTTATCTATTTCTTTCCATATCTTGTTTATATCGCTTGCCTGTCGCTTCAGTTTTTTAACAATCATCTTAATTTCCGTTTTCGTTTTTGTACTTACTTCTGTCATTTGCGCCAATACATCAATAGTTTTCGTTAGTTTTCCCATTTCCTTTCTTAGTGCATTCATTTCCTCTTCTCCGCTTCCTTCCCGCCCGCCATTATTATTATTATTATTATTATTATTATTATTATTATTATTATTATTATTATTATTATTATTATTATTATTATTATTATTATTATTATTATTATTATTATTATTATTATTATTATTATTATTATTATTATTATTATTATTATTATTATTATTATTATTATTATTATTATTATTATTATTATTATTATTATTATTATTATTATTATTATTATTATTATTATTATTATTATTATTATTATTATTATTATTATTATTATTATTATTATTATTATTATTATTATTATTATTATTATTATTATTATTATTATTATTATTATTATTATTATTATTATTATTATTATTATTATTATTATTATTATTATTATTATTATTATTATTATTATTATTTAGCGTTATATTTCTACCTTCAGTTTAGCACTGATTTTGTTTCAGAATAAAACATCAAATTTTTTTTAGATTGAAAAAGATTTTGATACTGAATATCCTGAAAAAGGGAACCACCTTTTTACGAAATTCTCTGAGGTGTTTGATGCAGCTTTGAGAAGTGTTATTTTTTAAATTTCAGATTCACGAACTCTTATTCAAATATATTTGATATGTTCTTTCATATGTAACAAGTCACTGAAAGTAAAGAAATGGAAACCTAGTGTGGCCGAATCAAGAGAATCAATTATTTTACAAGTTAAGGTAAATCTGTTAATTTCTAAAACGTTTTTTTGCAGATTTACAATCAGCTGTACATTATACCGGTAGCAAAGAAATATCTAACAATCCGTCTTTGTCGGTAGTCTCAGATCCAATATAATTTTTCCAAAAACAAATAAAGTTCAGTTTATTAGAGCCTTTTGTTGTTTTATTTTGTAGGGATATACCTATAAATGTACCAAGATATGCATGTATTCAGTGATAAGTAAGTAAAATTTAAAGTTTCTTTGTATTTGGTAAATATTTGTTGGCGTTATAGTATAGATCTTTTATAGAACAAAAAATAAAAATATACTTTTCTGTATGGCGACTTTATTGCAGGGTTTTATTGTGTCATTTTAAAAATGATTGTATCACATTAAATGCAATAAATATGTGAAACGAAAGTAGACATTTTCATCTTTTGTTTTATAAAAGCTCTATATTTTAACCTCAAGAAATATTTTCTTACTGCTTAAGGTTCTCTTTGCTCCGCTATGTTTGGTATTGTCACAGAAAACATAGCTACGCAACAGAATGATGGAGACATGGCAACAAATCGCCCCCGGAAAAGGACGCCGTTTGCAGTCAGCCGGCGTCCCTTATGCGATTCGGATGGCTTCTATGCTATGATTTCCTAAAAGATGTCGGGCGTGCTAGTCCCGCGTTGCCAAACGTACCGTTGTGTATGTAAATGTGAAGAAAAGTAGTGTAGGTTAAAATAAGTATGTACTTTAATAAAACTGAAGTACCTATATGTTAAAGGTTTGGATACGAAATGTAGAATATTTAAAGGGCTGATTTTAAAGAGTGTATTAACTTAAGTATATAAAATTGTTTTAACATGAACTACGGTCGAGTTTATATTTTCGTGGTGCATACTGTGTAATAGATAATACAAACAATAATTAAAGTAATAGACAAAAAATGTGGAATGACGCAGAAAAATACTAATTAGTTTTTAAGAATTCTATAATACGTATAAAGTAACATTATTGTTATTATTAACATACATTATTATTTAGTAACGCTAATCGATCGAATTTATCGCCTCATTTTTCACTTCTTAATGTCTAGTGTCATTTGGAATTGCGTTAAATAAAAATATTTTTGGAAAGGCTGGGTATAATTTCGATAACAATTAGGTCTAATTGTAAATTCTAAGAATACCAAAAGCTGTTTTAATACATACAAACCAACATTAAAGCCCCAACAGACTAAGCAGTGGCGCACCGAGAAATTTTACCTAAGAGGGGGTTACCACCCCCCCCCCCCCCGGTTCGACACTGAGGCTAAGAACAATTTCTCTATTTATAATATAATATATATATATGTATAAACACAATGATAATTGTCTTTTTAATTAACGTGACTGACATTTTTTAAATTTTCGCATAGTTTCTATATAAATTTGATGAAAAGGAATTTATTGGTCCAATAAGTTTAGCAATTAGTCAATCAAAACAAATATATAGTATTTGTAAAATGTTTATTTTAAAAAATATATTGAAAATGTAGAGGGTGTCCGGATTTCGTTGTTATTGCAGGGTATCACGATCTCGGTCGTTATTAGAGATAAAGGGTTGCGGTTTTTCGCGAAGTGTTGCTACTTTTTGATGAAACGAAAGATGGCATAAAAATATTTTTGAAGCCCCCCTTCGTTTTTGAGATATAGGACGGAATTGATTCTTTTTTTCATTTTCGGACCCCCCTCGCACTTCAGTTATCTTGTAACTTATAAAAAAGAGTAGAGATTGATCCTGCTTTCGTGTTTTACGTAGAATCGAGTGGCGTGGTTAGATTTTCATCAGATGTGATATTTTTCGAAATATTAACCAAACATATGTTTTTTTTTAAATGGTATGTTTCTTAATCATTAAATTTTCCCTTTCGAGAGCGTTTCAAAAATATATAACACTTTATATTTATTTTTTATTTTTAGCCCTTAAATCGAACTATTTAATTTTAAACTTTAATTTTGCGTAGTTGGCCGTGTTTAACATGTGGTTTAACGTCAATTCAAGTAGGTATTTAGATTTAAAAAAGAACTCGTTAAATACTGCATTTTCATTAATTTGTTAAAATTGGCATTATTTTGTAAACTACAACACTACCTGTTATCTAGATATATACCGGGTGTCAACGAGATCACTTTCCGGCTACCATTTCTTTAGTATTTAATCGAACAAGATGAAACTTGGCAGGAGTCATAGGCCTATAAAAAGTCACTTTTCGAGGTACTTGTCAATTTTCGACGACTTCCGGTTTAGCCGGAAGTGACACCAACTTTAGATTTTCAAATGAGACACCCAGTATATTTCTTGATTTTTGGAATCTAGAAATCATTTTACGTACAACTGTATTATTTTTATTACTTTTTGTGTCAATTTACCATTTTTAAAACAAATTTTTTGTTTTAATCTAGAGTGCCATGACCCACCTTAAATCGTTCTAATAGACGGTTACATCTGCACAAAAATACCTGCACAATTTTATCACCTTTCATTTGTCTTACCAGAGCTTTCAAAGTTGACTAAATCACTTTTTTGATAATAACTTAAAAAAACTAAATACAACTATAACACTTTCATAGTATAATTAGATGTAGTGTTTTATTACGAATCCAACGGTGCATCACAACATCAAAATTCTCTTGGATTTTCTAAAGAAAACTACATTTTATTGCAATAGCCATTTTATATGGTTTGATCAAATATGCAACTGCACGACGATCAAATATTATATCCACTTAGCCATGACAAAATTGGATAATAATAATGGGGGGCTGTAAACAATTCGCCACAAACCAGAAACATAATATTAAAGACCAGAAAAAATAATTGTTTACAAATTTGTAAAATTCTATCATTTATCCCGAATTCAATTGTTTTCCATGGCAAACTTAACAATATTTTGAGGCTTTATTTCGTTATTTTTTAAACAGCTATAATTTAGTTGTTTGTCATGGCTAACTGGATATAATATTTGATCGTCGTGCAGTTGCATGTTTGATCAAACCATAACAAATGGCTGGTCCGAAAAACTCGTGGCGAACCAAAGTTGTATTTTTTTTAAATGAGACACCCGGTATATAATTGTTCCAATTGATTCTCCTGTTCTTTACGATCATTTTGATATAGGGTTTATTGGGTCTAAAACTTATAGTAAGGCAATGGGACGCGGTTAAAGTTGAAAAAATGCTCACAGTTCGGTCATTTCTAATAAAAATTTGAAACAGTTATGGAAAAACCAAATATTCCATAAAACGTTACATATCGTTGAATACATTAATCGCTTGCAATTTGTTTAAAATTATTCACTGTTATACAGGGTGGTCAAGTTTTGCAAATACGCCCTGGACTCATTCTTTTTAAATGGAACACCCTGTATATTTTATTTTCATTTTAAAGATAACATTACTAGCTTTCAAAAAATACCATACATGATGCCTTTCTGATCAACAGTTTTTTAGTAAACTAGCCGAGAAACCAAAGCTTCTTCATTCTAATACCATTATACTGAATTTACTTTGTTTATTATTAAATATCTAATATTAGGGGGCCATGACACTATCATAAATGAAACAAAAGATTGACGAACTTGTCAAAGCCACTGCCGCATAATCCATTATTTACAAGTTAAGTGTAGGTGGCCCAATAATTATGAGGTAAGAAAACTGAAACAAGAAAATTTTACATGCTTATTAGAGATATTTCAAAAAACAGAAAGAATTGTTTTTAGGAAATGTAAAGTAATTAATAAACCACTTATAAACAAATTTTTTGAGAAAAGAGTTGCCAGTATTGCCTGAAGTTTTACTTTTAATGGTATTTTATAGTAATGTTATAATATAAAACCAAATATTCCATAAAACGTTACATATCGTTGAATACATTAATCGCTTGCAATTTGTTTAAAATTATTCACTGTTATACAGGGTGGTCAAGTTTTGCAAATACGCCCTGGACTCATTCTTTTTAAATGGAACACCCTGTATATTTTATTTTCATGTTAAAGATAACATTACTAGCTTTCAAAAAATACCATACATGATGCCTTTCTGATCAACAGTTTTTTAGTAAACTAGCCGAGAAACCAAAGCTTCTTCATTCTAATACCATTATACTGAATTTACTTTGTTTATTATTAAATATCTAATATTAGGAGGCCATGACCCTATCATTAATGAAACAAAAGATTGACGAACTTGTCAAAGCCACTGCCGCATAATCCATTATTTACAAGTTAAGTGTAGGTGGCCCAATAATTATGAGGTAAGAAAACTGAAACAAGAAAATTTTACATGCTTATTAGAGATATTTCAAAAAACAGAAAGAATTGTTTTTAGGAAATGTAAAGTAATTAATAAACCACTTATAAACAAATTTTTTGAGAAAAGAGTTGCCAGTATTGCCTGAAGTTTTACTTTTAATGGTAAGGGGATCCTTATGGCTTCAACATGATGGAGCGCCCCCCCCCCCCATTACCATAGGAATGTAAGATATTTTGTCGAAAATTGGAAGACAGATCATTGGATTGGGCAAGGTGGACCAGTTAAGTCGCCAGCCAGATCACCCGACTTAACACCACTAGATTTTTTTTCTATGGGGGCATGATAAAGAAGAAGTCTATAAAGATGTTCCAACCACAGTGAAAGATATGAAGACGAGAATAAGAAACAGTTTTCGCAACATTTCAGAACAAACTTTGAGAAAAGTGAAACTTTCAGTTATGGATAGACTCGAAATGTGCCTTCAGCAAAAGGTGGTTTAGTTGAACACCTTGAATGAGCTTTGTTAATTGTTTATATTAAATTAGGTTTACAAGTAAGTACATACCTAAATAATTTGAAAAGATGTTCTGTTTTTGCTTAATTAATTTTCTTACACTATTAATAATACTGATAGCTGATTATCTTTGTTTATAACGGGTTTATTAATTACTTTACATTTCCTAAAAACAAAATTTTCTGTTTTTTGAAATATCTCTAATAAACATGTAAAAGTTTCGGGTCTCAGTTTTCTTACCTCATAATTATTGGGCCGCACCTACACTTAACTTGTAAATAATGGATTATGCGGCAGTGGCTTTGACAAGTTCGTCAATCTTTTGTTTCATTTATGATAGTGTCATGGCCTCCTAATATTAGATATTTAATAATAAACAACGTAAATTCAGTATAATGGTATTAGAATGAAGAAACTTTGGTTTCACGGCTAGTTTACTAAAATACTGTTGGTCAGAAAGGCATCATGTATGGTATTTTTTGAAAGCTAGTAATGTTATCTTTAACATGAAAATAAAATATACAGGGTGTTCCATTAAAACAAAATGAGTCCAGGGCGTATTTGCAAAACTTGACCACCCTGTATAACAGTGAATAATTTTAAACGAATTTCAAGCGATTAATGTATTCAAGGGTATGTAACGTTTTAAGGAATATTTGGTTTTTCCATACGTGTTTCAATTTTTTTTGTTAAAATGGCCTAACTGTGAGTTTTTTTCAACTTTAACCGCGTCCTATTCCCTTACTACAAGTTTTAGACCCAATAAACCCTATATCAAAATGATCGTAACGAACAGGAGAATCAATTGGAACTATTATATACAGGGTGTCCCATTTAAAAAAAATACAAGTTTGGTTCGCCACGAGTTTTTCGGACCACCCTGTATTATGGCTATAATTTTAAAACATAGCGTATTTGACTATCGATAATAGCCAAAAAAATTTTTTTCGAAATTCCTCACCGTTTACTCACAATCGTCCACCCCAACTTGGTTGCACCACCCTGTATGTATTGCTCCAACTGCAAACCAAAATGTATTTATGACACAGTTTTCTTATTCTGCGTAAGGCATATAAATGCCTTACGCAGAATAAGAAAACTAATAACATTAATGGGCGGCCTTGCAAACCTCTAAATTCTTGCAACGAAATCCGGACACCCTGTACAGTGCGAGTCAGTTAATGTTAATTATTATTATTTATTTATTATTTATTTATTATTTATTTATAATATAATTATAGTATAATATATAATACAAAGTTAAGTAATTAGAAATTTATTTGGTTAAATCACTATAAACACATAGGTGAATCATCTGTCCGTAATTTATAGTGATATGGTAATATTGTTTATATTTAAAATAAAAATTATATACAAAAATATTAATTTTAAAATACAGGTAAAAACAATATTAAAGCTATAAATTAAATAATCATTATACAAAATTAATAATGTCCTTTACAACATTATTTCTAATCGGCTTGGATCGGACGGGAATCGGAGGTTAGATGCAAGTAAATGATGACCCCCGTATTGGGTACACACAAGAACGAACCGGTCGACAGAACTCGAAATTGTCAAACAATAGGTACTAAAATAAACAAAAAAGCCGTATAATACGCCGTCAAAATATCAGCATACTTTTTCATTTCGTCAAACCGTAATCTCGTCGTAAATGTTAATTGGGAACCATGGGTTCACAGAATTTTGGAATTTAAGTCTTTTGATACCAAGGTCATCGCCTTCATGTAAATTCCGAAAGTTTTTTTCCCGATCCAAGGCGATCCAATGGAATGGATGTAATCAGCAAATACGAGAAAATATTTAAATCAACAGATTAAAAGATACTAAAGTTGCGCAATTTACAGACGACTAAGCCGTCAAAAAATTTGGAAAATTCTGAGTATTTCCGATGATATTCGAAAAAAAAAGAAAATTCTCGTTTCTGTTTTTATTTCTTCCTAGCTTTATTTACAGAGATGGTGAAAAATAAAATCTTTGTGGCGGGGCGCGGGGGCCAATCTAGGTTTGTCTCAAGAAGGGTAAAAAGTAAGCAGACAAAAATATTTTGCAGCCTATTCATTATTTTGTCAAAAACAAACTACTATTTAATTAGTTTCACAGATGGAAATTGGGGAAAGTGTAAGGCGAGGGGATAAGGGGGGATAATACAGAGAAGACCTTTAAGCTATTATTTTGTGTTTGTTTTTAAAATAAATTTTAAATGGAGGTGCCTTAATAAAAAACAAATATAAAATATTGCAAGATAAGTAAAGTACGAGTGTCTACTAAAAAAATGGTCCAGAAATCTGAAAAACCTTTATGAAAAGGTAAGTAGGTACCTATTTATTATAAAAACATCAAAGATTCCTCCCTGCGAGCTACGTAAAAAACACCTAAAGCGCTGTAAATAGAGTAAAACAAATCCTTATGTACTGTGGTCTTTTATCATTTTAAAAAATCTCGCTGCTTTATCTCACATGAGTACCTACGCTATGCGAAACAAATTTTTTGGCCACAAAATATCGTTAAAAACGACAAAACATTCTAAAAAAATTCTTCTGCTCTTATTTTTTCGCCTTACACGTTAATTAAACTTGAATTTTACGTCCCGATAAATTCGAATAGGTAAACATTTTTAAAAACAAAATATCCTACTACTTATTTCATGCCTTTTCACCCACTTTCCCAATTTTTTTATTCAGTACCTAGGCTACAGTACAAATGCGGCACCCTCCTATCTAACAACGGTAAAAAATACATAATACATAATAACGAACCTCCTCCTATTTTAAAGTAGTTAAAACAATAATTATAATAGAAATGCATTAAAAAACTGGAATATAAAATCTCGAGCTCCAAATATCTGCCAATTCGGAGTTCGGGTCTTATCTTGCAAGTGAATCGAGTATTTACAAATATGGCAACGTTGTTCAGCATGTTCCGCTGCGATTTTCAAGAATATATGAAATATTAGAAATTTAACACTGGTGGCGCACTCCGGAGAATTTTGCAAGTAGCAAAAGAGAGTTTTCGTTCGTTCGTATTTATTTTAATGCTCATCAGAATTCTGTTGCGTAGCTATGTTTTCTGTGGTATTGTCAACCTAATTCAGTTTTTTTACGTTTATCTGCTTTACTTTAGCATTTGAAAAAAGTTATGTCTAATATGATATTCGTTAAGCAAATCATTCAGTATGAAGTATGAACGCATATTTCAATCTATTTCTTAAATGCTTGGCTCCCAAAAAATTTACGATCATGGTGTCAGAAAAAATGTCACTAAATGTAGTATATAATGATTTGCTTAACGAATAGCATATTATACATAACTTTTTTCAAATGCTAAAGTAAAGCAAATAAACCTAAAAAAACTTAATTAGGTTGGCAGTACCATGGCGGAGCGGGATCCCGTCAATTCGCCAAAACTAAGGTTTACTTCACGTAGGTAACTAAATTAAGATAGTTTTATTAACCAATATTAGTTGTAGGTATCATACCTTCACATTAAATGAATTAATTGATAACACAGCCCCACAAAAAAAAATAAAAATTTGGTACCCCTATCGAGACAACTATACCCCTATGTAATTTTCGACGCTGAATCCGAATCCGAGGTCAAAAAAATAGTACACCCCCAAAATCAACCCCTAGCGCTAAAAAACACCTCAGCAGGGTAAAAATGACTTAACGCTCCACGAATAGTCTTCAATCTCAATAAATCGAAGTAAATATAAACATTCAGGTATATAACGCATAAATACAGAGTTAACACTACTTTCCATTGAAAATCACCCCCTGAGTGGGTGAAAACTACCCCTCATATAACAGGAAACTTAAAAAAATGCAGTGATTGCAAAAAGCTTACGATGTCCAGTTTTTTTGCCAGGAGTGAGTAACTGCATTAGTTCCTATGCGATGCTCAAAATCTACCCCCACAGAGGGGCGGAAACCACCCCTAGATTAAAATTGCAAGGAAAATCGGGCAAAATTTTTGTCATCGTTCTATTTTAATCGATGCTAAAATTGGCTAAAGATATGCAGCACTGCAGTTTGGAGGTGAATACTTACACATTGCACCAAAGTCATTCACTGACATCCCCATGAGAGGGTGAAAATTACTCTTCATATAATTATATAATAAATTCAAAAAATAGTTGCAGTACCTTTTAGAAAAGCTCAAAACATCTGCATTTGTTTATTTAAGAAGAATCTTTGACAACGTACTTGAAAAGTACCCATATTATGAATTAGCAAAAATTTACCTGTAGTCTTAATTCAATTAATTTTATTCGTTCTTGTTGGAATATCTTTTGGATTTGTTTTCGAATGATCTTCTGACCGACTGCCGTTTATGCTTTTCAGACGTATCTCTTTTTAAGGACCAACAGCAACTGAAATTTAAATTTAGGGGTGGTTTCCGCCTCTTTATGGGGATAGTTTTTGAGCATCGCATCGAGACTAATTCATTACATACTGTTTCTAAAATAACTGAGCATCGTAAGCTTTTTTTGCAATCACTGCAGTTTTTTTAAATTTCCTGTTGTGTGAGGGGCAGTTTTCACTCACTCATGGGGGTGATTTTCAATGGAAAGTGGTGTTAACTGTTTATATTTAATTCGTTTTATTGAGATTTAAGACTATTCGTGGAGCGTTAGGTCAT